>SKCR01037578.1:0-79047 GCA_019454045.1 Zanthoxylum bungeanum
GCGAATTCCATATCTATGTAAAACTTTCTCAGCTACACACCAAACCATATCCCAAAATACGTAGTTATTGGCCGTGAATGCTACACCAACCTCACTATAGTAAATCAAAGGACATAGCCTGTCATGTAGGAGTTCGTAATACACTTAGGATTAAGATCGAATCCATATATGACCATCTATTAGATAAATGAATTTCTTCGGTTAACAGATATTATAAGAAATTCATATTTATCTGAGTCCAGTCCTATATGGTCTCATCTTACAAGGTGCCTCCATTCCCATATCACAACATGAATGATCCCAGATCAAGGTCGTCATACAAGTATAGAATGGATCACAGCTATAGATAAATCACAAACAAAGTACCATATTTGTTTGCTCTCTATGGACTATTTAGATTACTAACTTTAGAATTAAATCCTCTTGTGCATCAAACATACACTAAGTCTGAAAGTACAAGAGTAATCAAGGTAAACAAGACAATTGGACAATATGCGATTTAAATCAAAAAAAACTTTGATAAATGAATAATGCATTTATTATTATTATTACAATAATCAATTCTGTTTACAATACATGAAGCTCTAGGGCATATATCCCAACAATCTCCCACTTAAACTAGAGCAAATGGGACATGTCATGTAATCCTAAACCCTTTAGGTGACCTTCAAAAACTTTAGCCGATAAGGTCTTTGTAAACGGATCAGCCAAGTTGTATGCGGATGGAATCTGTGTGACAGTGACATCTCCTCTATGCACCATCTCCCTTATTAGGTGATATTTTCTCTCAATATGCTTACCCCACTTGTGGCTTCTTGGTTCTTTAGAATTCGCCACTGCACCACTATTATCGTAATAAAGTGTGAGTGGTTTATTCATATCTGGAATAACTTCCAGATTTGCCAAGAACTTACGGAGCCAAACTGCTTCCTTAGTTGCTTCACAAGCTGCTCCATATTCAGCCTCCATAGTGGAGTCAACAATACAAGATTGCTTTATGCTCCTCCATACTATAGCTCCATCACCTAGGGTGAACACTGATCCATATGTTGATTTCCTAGAATCTACATCCGTCTGGAAATCAGAGTTAGTATATCCCCTCAGGATCATATCCTTACTATAATAAACAACCATATAATTTCTCGTTCTCCTAAGATACTTGAGAATATGTTTCACCGCCACCCAATGATCTAATCCTGGGTTGGATTAAAACCTATTGATTACTCCCACTGCAAAACAGACGTCCGATCTT
Source organism: Zanthoxylum bungeanum (assembly GCA_019454045.1). Lineage (NCBI taxonomy): Eukaryota > Viridiplantae > Streptophyta > Magnoliopsida > Sapindales > Rutaceae > Zanthoxylum > Zanthoxylum bungeanum. The sequence goes on from SKCR01037578.1 coordinate 1,253, forward strand.
GTGCATAATACAGCATTCATAAGACTTCCAACTGCTGAAGCATACAAAATATGTCTCATCTCCTCAACTCTTTGAGGTATCTTAGGAGACTGTTCCTTAGACAAATGAATTCCATGCCCTAAAGGTAAATTACCTTTCTTGGAATTCTGCATACCAAATTGCACAAGAATCTTATCGATATAGGTTGTTTGAGATATTGCTAACAGTCGTTTCTTGCGATCCCGAATAACCTGGATCCAAAGTACATAACTTGACTCTCCCAAAACTTTCATTTGGAATTGGTTAGCTTGCCAGATTTTCACGTCCGATAATATCTTTACATCATTCCCAATGAGTAAAATATCATCGACGTATAACACAAGGAAAATCACCTTACCATCAATGATGAGCTTATAGACACAAGGCTCATCGATGTTCTGCTCAAAGTTATAAGACTTGATCGTAGTATCAAACCTTATGTTCCAAGATCTAGATGCTTGCTTAAGTCCATAAATGGACCTTTGCAACTTGCAAACATTTTCCTATTGACATTGGGTTATGAACCCCTCTAGTTGTACCATATAAATACTCTCATCAAGATTGTCATTCAAGAATGTAGTCTTGACGTCTATTTGCCAAAACTCATAGTTATAATATTCGGCAATGGAGAGAAAAATCAGGATGGATTTTAGCGTGGCTACTGGCGAGAAAGTTTCTTCATAATCAACTCTCTCCTTTTGGGTATAACCCTTTGCCACTATCCTAGCCTTGAAAGTCTGTATTTTACCATTTATTCCTTTTTTTCTCTTGTAGATCCATTTGCAACCTATGGGTTTTACTTCATCAGGTTGGTCTACAAGTTCCCAAACTGAGTTAGAGTACATAGCCTCAATCTCAAGGTTCATGGCTTTGAGCCATTCCTCTTTATTAGTATCTTCCATTGCACTATGATAGGTAAATGGATCATCTATACCATCACAAGATGCAACAACTTGCACCTCTCAATTTCCTAGATAGCGTTCAGGTTGTCTTACAACCCTCCCACTATGTCTAGGTGGTATGGTATCATAATAAACTTGCATCTGACTTTCAGATGTAGAAGGTGTTATGTCTTTGTCAACATTTGACAATGATGTACTGGTCGTACCAGCAAGTAACTCCTCATGTAACACTTTACTTCGAGGTTTGAACTCTCTTATATAATCCTCCTCAAGAAATGTAGCATTTGTCGATACAAATACTTTTATTATCTTCTGGATTATAAAATTCTTAGGATAGCCTACAAATAGACACACATGTGAACGTGGCTCCAACTTAGTAGTCTTTTTCTTTAGCACATGTGATGGACACCCCCATATGCGAAAATATCACAAACTAGCTTTACGACCATTCCAAAACTCTAAGGGAGTCTTAGGAACAGACTTAGAGGGAACTACATTCAGGATATACATTGATGTTTCCAATGCATATCCCCAGAAAGAACTAGGTAGAGTGTTATAACTAAACATTGATCTCATCATGTCTAGTAGGGTCCGATTTCTCCTTTCTGCAACACCATTTTATTGTGATGTTCCAGGTGCTGTGAGCTGTGAAATAATTTCATGCTCAACTAAGAATTCCTTGAAATCTCCATCAAGGTATTCACCTCCATGATCTGATCGTAGAATTTTGATGCTTTTACCTAACTGGTTCTCAACCTCAGCACAATACTCTTTGAACTTTTCAAATGTATCTGACTTGTGCTGCATTAGGTAAACATATACATACCTTGAATAATCGTCAATAAAAGTTACAAAATATTCATAACCACCTCGTGTTTTTACATTCATTGGTCCGCAAATGTCAGAATGTATTAGCTCAAACGGTTCTTTGACTCTTATCCCTTTTCCAGTAACAGATCTCTTAGTCATTTTGCCTTCTAGACAGGATTCGTAGACTGGTAAAGTACCAAGTTTTATCTGGTTTAAAACTCCGTTCTTAATTAGTTTATCTATCCGGTCAAGGTTAATGTGTCTAAGTCTAAGATGCCATAGATATGTGTCATCATGAGAAATCTTTTGTCGTTTTATTTTAGATTTTTCAATCTTAAACATTTCAATATTAAACAGTGATTCATGTATTAACGACCTTAATACATATAGATTAATCTCGGAGTTTTCTGTGCATATTGTTAATCCATTTCTACTAAAATTAACTAATTTATTAAATGAAATAGAAAAACCACTTTCCATTAGTTTTGTTACAGAAATCAAAATCCTGCGAAAACCAGGAATATAAAGCACATCATTCAAACACAAATAACTATTATTAAAGTTTAATTTGGAAACTCCTACTACTATAGCTGAAATATCATCCCCTGTCCCAACTCTCATGGTAAAGCCATCTTCAGCAAGGTTCTTCCATAAATTAAGTAGCCGCAAAGAACAACAAACATGGTTAGTGGCACTAGAATCAACAATCCAAGCTGATTTATCATCTTCCACAAAAAGAGACTAATGACAAGTAAATTATATTTACCTTCATTCTTATTCTCTTTAAGCTCATCTAGGTATTTCAGAAAATTCATTTTCCAATGCCCTTATTGTTCACAATGGAAACATTTTCCTTTAGCATTGGTACCTTTAGAGATTTTGTTCTTCTTTTTCATTGGTTTTGCCTTTGCCTTCCAATTGTCATTCTTCTTCTTCTTTGTAGATTTAGAAGATTCGACAACATTTGCCTCAGCATTGGACCTACGAGGACCCATCATGACGGACTCGTAATTGGTAATCTCATTTAGCAGTTCAGTCAACGTAAAAGTCAACTTGTTAATAGAACAATTGCTTTTAAACTGCAGGAAATTCTTCAAAAGCGTTTCCATGATCATAGTCACCTGGCTTTGCACATTTATATGTGCACCATGGGTTTCAGCCATATTCAGATGAGTCATCATCCTTAAGACATAGTCTCGGACTGATGTACCTTCATTCATCCTAGCGGTCAATACAGAGATAATTGCCTCGTGTTGTTGCCGCTCCGAAGGCTGCCCAAACATGTTCTGTAAAAACTGCATAATCAATGACGTTGTTGCCATAGGCTCATGTTGTGCAGTAAGAACCTTGGACATGGATGCTATCAAATAACTATGGGCTTTCTCATCGACCTTAATCTAGTTATTATAGGTATTACGTGCAGTTCTGCCATCATTTGGGGCTGACTCAGGAGACATTCCTCCATTAGGACAAACTTAAGGTCTTCACATACCAAAATAGCATTCATGTCATTTTTCCATTTAACATAATTTTCCCCAGTTAATTTTTCTTTTTTTTTAGAATTGATATAATTGCAGATGCCATGGCTGAAAAAATAATAAACGTGCATTCAACATTCTCTCATCACATATTAAAATTGTCAAATATTAAGGCATAAAATTAAACATGATGCATGATCAATGTATAATGTATAATGAATTAGAAACCTAAAAGAATTACTATGCCACATTTATCTATCATCCCAAAAATAAGTGCCGCCTTAGGGTATGTCAAGTATTCGCATGATAGATTGAGACATTCTCAATTGATTAATATATCTGAAATAACTCTTATTCTTATATCAATCAACTACCTTCATTTTGATCAATGAAGCTTTGATTAACAACTTAATCATTCCTTTGTGAGTGTGACCCATTATTTCGGAACCTTTGGACTTAACTAGTGAAGTGTCACCGTAGAGTAGGTCAAATCACTAGATACATCTAGAGTCCCTATCCTTTCTGAATCCAAACTTGATATTAACCCAAAATGGACACCATCCGTAGGGGCAAAAGCAAAGCCGTCTCGATGTGCCTTTTGAATCTCACGTTTCTGGATAACAATGGAGATCGCAGGATATATAGTATATATACCCCCTCTCCCACTCGCTATTTTAAAGTGTAAGGTTTCTATCTCACTAGTTTCTAATGAATTAAGATTATGCTCGGCTAAAAATATATCTTTATTAATACTAGTGGATTATTAGTGATCTAATCAATTTTAACTTTTAAAATTTTATTCTCTAATCCCGATTAGTCTGTACTAATCTATTACTTAATTAAACTAATTTAATCAAGTCGCTATAGTGATCTAATCAATTTAACTATTAAGTTATTAGTCCACTATTAGATTTTAAAATTAGAATTCAACGAACAGACCAAATGTCATTAAACCACTTAATTGATAAAAGCATATTATTTATTTCAAATGTATGTGGTATTGTATCCCGAGTGCAGACTATATTACCGTCGATTCGGAATCGGCTATGGAATTTACGTCCGGATTCCATCTGATATACCAAGGAAAAATAATGTACTCATAAGGTCCATTTGTATATAAACTTGAATTCACAATTTTTAAACCTTAAAACCAATTAATCTTATTAATCCGTTTGCATACATCTCATATTCTAATTTAACTTTTAAATTACATAAAATCATATTTTATGACTAGAATATCATGCATGTTATCATGTTATGGCATATGAAAATGCAAGAGTAGGCACCTTAGGCTATATGACATGTTAATAAATATTTTAAAAAACACATACATTCACCCAGGCTAGGCATCGCGATGCTCCCCAAACCAGTAGCAAAAAGTACATCAGGTCTGTTGCGAGTCGCGACACGACTGATTCCAGTAGCTATCCAGTAGCTCGAAATGTGGAGCGTCGCGACACGCTCCTATTTCCAGGGGTAGTAATTTCAAAAATCATACACATTACAAATTACGTTAACCAGACTCTTATTTTTCTATACTAATCTAATTAGTACAATAAATCCAAGACATCCATTGGTCTTCAAATCTTGCTCCATGGTGTGTTGTTGAGTTCTTCGCGGAATAGGTTCGTAATGAGTCCTTCGCGGCATCGGCTCCTCCAAGTTACAAATAAGGTTACCAAATGGACTTATTATAAAGGAAATGAACTTTCAACACTTGAAAGAATATGACCTTATGGTCTTACATTCCCAATGCTAAAAATTAAGAACCGAAAAAATTAACGATCAATACAATACATTCATCACATGAATGAAAGTAAACATTCATCACATGAACATTAAAAACCATTCATATCATGAATCTAATTGTGCAAAGTCATCACAACATGCATACTAATAATCTATATCTCATATAAATTATTAAAACTTGAAACTTTAAAGGAGAATGGTTAATAACACTTTTCAACCTTAAGTTATTGATGCCAATTGTAGGAAACGACTTTCCTTAGTACAGCGAGAGTTGCTAATGTGGGCACCGGCTCTGGTATGGACCCTTAAAATTTTCTTTGCCTTCTCATTTGTTGAATCTGAATTCCACCAACCGTTGATGAATTTCCTTTGAGATTCTACGGTAGAATCAACCATCCGATCTTTCGAGTTATATCTCGAAAGCAACAAACCGAAGTGTGGGCTTCACTCACAAAGATTAACTCTAAACTTTTTAAAGAAGTATAAAATCAAACTCTAAATAATTTAGAGAATGAAGTTGTCACAAATTGTGTTTGGCTTTTTAGAAAGATATTTTAACACTTAAGAAAAATTATGGAATATTTTTCTTTCAAACACTCTCACAACAATTATAAATGTTTGAACTCTCTCTCTTTTCTCTTTTGCACTTGTGTGAATGAATGGAAAAAGCTAACTCCACAATTGAGTGGAGATGGTAGAGATTATATTCTCTTACATAAAACCAACCACCTTTGTCATTAAGGATCTAATATTTTCTTGCAATAGCAAACACATTAATGTGAAGGCCATAACAAAGCATAAGAAATCTTTAGCTAATGACAAAGCCATTAGGTGTATACAAGCCACCTAATAGACATAATAAGTTGGAGAGCATGGTAAGTCATATGGCTTTGTCTTCAAGGTAAATAAAAAATCAATATCTTAATAATAATTTAATTACCTCAATTATGATGTAGTAATTATTTCATTATTATTACTAACTTGATTATCTTATAATCATGATGTGATTATCTCATAATTAAAGAATTCTGGAAAACATTAAGTTAAACTAATTTGACATAGTTTTCATTTGTGACAAAATATATTATTAATCTTATTAATAATATATAATTATAATGTGAGCATATTATTAGACAATCTAATTATATTAGTTTGCTACAGTTAATCGAGCTAGCACGGGGACCAAATGGACCTACGGTTCTGAGCTCCAATAATTCAAAATATTATTTAAACCCTTTAATCAAATATTATGAATTATTAACTTCACGTTATTCCACTAAAAACTCAAAGTTGAACTCTCATACCGTAAATGGAAAATATAATCCGAACAACTTCGGTGTCAATCGAAATAGTCATTACATATGGATATAGCCTAATTTCAACATTATGTATCTAATAGATAATTCAATGACCGGCGTAAACACACACGTATAACGCAAGCGTACGTATCGTTCAAGTAGTATAAAAAGTATCGATCCCACGAGGACTTAATACATAAGCTAGTAATTTTATGAGGTCAAATGATTACTAGTATCGAACAGGTTGATTGATTGATTTGAAATGGTGACGATTCTAAATTTAAAAGCAAGTAAATAAAATTGTCGAAAGTAGGTTTTAAGAAAATTCAATATTAAAAACTATATAGGGTTGTGATTTCTTCCAATATTATTTAAAGATGAAGTGGTTATCTTATAGTTGGGTAAAATATTGATTTATTAACCTGGAACACTAAATTATGTAAAAGCCTCTTCCGATGGTCAACTACAAATATCCAATATAACCCAATTGAACCATATGTCTATGTCAACCAAATTACATGAATTCATTAAGATTAAGTTCCAATTAAGGCTACCCCCGCCCGACATGTATATTCATATCCTGTAAGGAAATCTATTAAAGGGTTATCTATCCTCAAGGAATATCGTGGGCTATTGAGTCTAAGGTCTTAAACTTAAAATCACTATGTCTAGTTCATTTTAAGTTTACCTAGTCAATTTTATTAGTGGCCAGTTAATAAAAAGCATTAAGATTAAGACTCAATAAATAAATCTTTATATTACCCAAACTATAATCTAACCCCTTATAAACCGGTGATATTGGAATTCATCACAACCATAGATAACTAATTTAGTTACAACACATAACTAGGGCTAGTAAAATAAAAGACATAAAGTAAAAATGCCGAAAGTAAAAATGCGGTAAAGTAGAAATTGAAAAGTAAAATAAAATAAAATGAAATGCTAAGTTAAAAGGAATTACTTTTACTATTTACTATTTTAGATATCTCCCATAAAATAATATATAAACGTGTGATAATATTACCAACCAGCCATATAGGCGGTAACCTGATTAAGTCAAATTAAGTCCAACCAGCCATTAAGGCGGTAATATTTGTCCATAATCCAGCCATAAAGGCGGAACCAAAATAAACCAGCCATAAAGGTGGAACCAAAATTAAATTACCAACCGACCAATCTGGCGGTATCCTTGATTAGTCAGGTTTAAACCAGATTAAAATGAATTACCAACCGACCAATATGGCGGTATCCTTTTTAAGTCAAATTTTAAATAGTGAATATATTATTTTTAAGGTAGATTAATCTAAATAGCAACAGTAAAAGAATTACCTTTCACCATAGCTGGGGAAGTTACCTCCTCATGGTGAATAGTAAAAACTGTAAAAATAAAGAAAGTAAATTACTATTATTACAAAAAGTAATTAAAAGTTAATTACAAAACTGAAATTAAAAGAAACTTGAGAGAAGACTCCCTATTTACATCAAAGAAATGAGAGAGAATGGTGCAACTGAAACTGAAATCTCGAGCTCAATTTATAGGCCTCGGTGGGCTCTGGGCGTCGCGACGCTGGAATAGTTAGGTGTGGCATGCTCTGGTGATGACACGTGGTGATTCTGATAAGGAGATAATACATCACGTGGCAAGGCGGCTGAGAGGTCAATTATTATGCTGACATGGCGCTGACGTGGCGATGGCGACTATCAGCACCATAGGATTGCGACACGTGGCACTTCGTGATTGGTAGATGATGACGTGGCGGTGAGGTGGCATGTTGACTCGGTCAACTGATGATGTGGACGCTGACGTGGAGTAACACGTGGCACACATGGCAATGGTGATTGTCGGCACCGTAGGATGATGACACGTGGCACGACACACGTTAGCATATCGGTTGTGATGGTGACACGTGGCACGGCGCACGTTAGCAATGTCAAACTTCTCAAATTCTGACCCGTTGACCCGGTGCATGTTAGCACTTTTTGGCCCACGTTAGGCGTCGCGACGCCAAGTGCTTTCGCGTCGCCCAAATTACCAAAATGCCCCGTTTTCCAATTTTCACTGTTTTGCTCCAAATCACCTCCAGAATGTCATGAAACTTTATTTATCTACAAAATAACACAAAACAAATCAAAATATTTACAAAACTCAAGAAACTATACAAAATATTAGGTTAAATGAGTGGGAAATAGTGATAGATTTACCATTCATCATTCAACACTATATGTCTCACTAATAAAAAATATAGCTTTCGGAGAAGATCAAACTTACCTAGCAATGTTGATTCAAAGATTCAATCCACTTCTCCTTGTTGAAATGTTAGGAGAACTTCCAAGGATTAGCAAGCTGGACTCCATGATCCAATCTTGATTATAATGCCAGCAAGCTTCACCCTAAGATCCAATCTTGATTTCTCATAGATGAAATGTTGTAGAGACCTGAGAAAACTTCTCTAAACACTTCTCTAACTTAGGCTAATTTCTCTAATTCTTACTTTTCTTTAGCTTTCTCAAGCTTTTGCTCTGCTAAATTAAAACCTTCCTAAAGCTTGCTATTTATAGAAAAACTTAGGTAATTTTTATTTAATAAAAGTTGTAATCAATTTTTATGTGGGCTTAATCTAATTTGTCCAAATATGTATAATTAGGTGTGACTAATCTTCATTGTCTACCACTTTGATTTAATCCAATTAAATCAACACATGAATTAGGAAATGGGTTAGTTCAATGTTTGCCACTTTTATTTCATCCAATTAAATCAAGCCAAAACCACCTATTATTACATACTTACAATTACAATAACATCCTCAAATGGTAGAGATAATTATGATTTTACTATTAAGTCCTTGTGTAATTATTGAATTAATCCAATTAGGTCAAAGTAAATAATCAATGTTGTCCAATAACACTAGATTATCTTGGTTGATAATTATAATATCGAATATTATCTTTTATCAAAATTAATCGGCTACCCAAGTGCTCAACAAGTATACTTCATATTGATACTCTCTAAGTTCAGACATGTTCGTCATATAAGCCTAGCTAATATGTACGCAATTTGACCACCTCCGAATTCATGAAGAACACGAATGACCTTTCTGAACTATACAAGTCGAGGTCATCACATATGTTTTAAAAATCCTTCCATCGTAAGCTATCCGAATTGTGCTTAGAAAAAATAGAATACACCATCAAGTTTCCAAAAGGCGCACATCTCATGTCGACGTGTCCACGATTCTTTACAACTGATGCAATCCACCCTAAGTGATCGGCTTTGGCCAAAGTCTTAAAAATCGTAACTTACTCACATGGATACATAAACCCCTTATGGTACACATACGGGCCGACTGATTCTATCTTGCTTCGCACTTGATTACTGAGTGCATCGGTCCATACCCAACGAACATCTAGAGGCTAGACCATAAAATGTTTCTGATATACATGACATCAAAATATGGAGGATCACACACAAAATCAATATTATCCTATAGTCAAAGGATTACATATGCTACTCGATTCGAGGAGATTCTTATTGACGGTGGTGTGTACTTCCAACTATTAGGAATCATCTGTGAGTCATTCATTATTAGGTCTAACCAATACCCACACGTCTATACGAGTTTCCAAAACTCATGGTACATCAAGTTAAACCATTGGAACTCAATTCCAATATACGATATGTGTTAGTCTTATAGGTTATAGGAATTCGACCGTATTCCAAAACCAACGACTAAGAATATATATACAATTTAAGAATAATTTACAAAATTAATACTTATCGCAATGTTAGACCACTTGATGTCTAATATTACTACAAGACTATTCTTAGGTCGATGTCATTCTTAACATATCTATACATCAATCTAATATGCATAATGACAATACCATTAATAAGGTATGAAATGAAAATGTAGTTATTTTATTAATAAATAATAAAATGGACAATACATCATTCAAATTGACGCTCTAAGCACCAACTCTAACAAACTCTCAATTGCTTAGTGCCAATCTGGATGGTACTGCACTCTCATCTCATCCACATGTTTATCAAATAACTTAGGAGGTAAAGCCTTTCTAAGCAGGTCTGTTATGTTGTCTAGTCCTTGAACCTTCAAGACCACTATGTCTTTACGTTCAATAATATCTCTAATTACGCATTATTTCCTTTCCACATGTTTAGACTTGGAATGCGCTCTCGGCTCCTTAGCCTGCGCAATGGCTCCACTATTATCACAATATAGTGGGATTGAATCCGTAATACCAGGCATAATGCCAAGTTTTTTGATAAAATTTCTAATCCATACAGCTTTTTTAATAGCTTTGAAGCCACTATAAATTCCGCCTCAATGGTGGAATCAGTTGTTGAGCCTCGCTTTGAACATTGCCAACTAACTGCACCACCATTAAGGGTAAATACGTAACCTGATGTAGATTTTCTATCATCTGGATCCCCCTGGAAGTCGGAGTCTATATAACCCTTAACTTGTAGCTCATTTTCTCTATATATCAGAAACTTATCCTTAGTACCCTTAAGATATTTTAGGATATGTTTCACGGCTGTCCAATGATCATTACCTGGATCAGATTGATATCAGATGGTCACACTGACGCCGAAACTGTTGTCAGGTCTAGTACATAACATAGCATATATTATGTTTCCAATACAAGAAGCATATGACAAGTTATAAATTCTAACTCTATCTTCCTCTGTCTAAGGTGTCATTTTCTTCGAAAGATGTATGCCATATCAGAAATGTACATTTGTTGTCTTGCAGTTGGTAAAACCATACCTTTCTAACATCTTATCTATGTACGTCGATTGTGACAACTGTATAAACTTCCTAACTTTATCCTGATAGAGCCTTATACTTAGTATATAGAAAGCTTCACCTATATCTTTCATGGAGAGGTTCTTACAAAGGTAGGCTTTCACACTTTGCATCAATCCTATATCATTTCCTATGATAAGGATGTCATCTACATACAACACTAGGAATATCATGCTCCCACTCACTTTCTAATAAATACATGGTTTTTCCTCGTTCTTGATGGATCCAGATAATCTAATTATCTCATCAAAATGACGATTCCAGCTTCGAGATGACTGTTTAAGTCCATAAATAGACTTTTGGAGCTTACAAACCAAGTTTAAAGTCTCACTGGATACGAAACCTTCTAGTTGTTCCATATAGATATCTTCCTCATGGAATCCATTTAGGAAAGCGGTATTCACATCCATATGTCATATCTCATAGTCGTGATATGCAACAATGGCTAAATGAATCCTAATGGATTTTAGCATGGCTATTGGTGAAAAAGTTTCCTCATAGACAATCTCAGGACGTTGAGTGTAACCTTTTGCTACCAGTCATGCCTTAGAGGTTTCCATATTTCCATCGTGCCCTCGCTTCGTTTTGTAAACCCCATTTACATCTCATAGGTTTAACTCATTCAAGAAGTTCAACTAAGTCCCAGACTTGATTGTCATGTATAGAATCCATCTCGAATTTCATAGTTTTCTGCCATTTTCTCGAATCCATATCCAATATTACTTCTTTATACATAGTCGGATCTGTTTTCTCCAAGAGGAGAACATCAAGCCTCACATCAGATGTTAAAAATAATCTCTCAAGAGGCCTTGATATTTTATTTGACTTACGTAGAGCCTGTATTGTAGATCATTCTCCTAATTGAATCTTCGGTTCCATCTCAGGTTCCTTAATGTTGGGATCAAACTCATCAAGTTCAATCTCTCTACAATTCCCATTTTCTCTCAAAAGTTGCTTTTCAAGAAAAGTGGTAAAACGAACAACTAATATATTTCGTTGCTCGGAATTGTAGAATTGATATCCCATGGAATTATCAGGATATCCAACGAACCTACATGTATACCCTCTGGGTACTAGATTATCCCACTGCGTAACTTTAATGTATGCAGGACAACCCCAAATCTTTAAATACCTAAGACTTGGATTTCTACCGAACCATATCTGATAGGGGGTCGTAGAAATAGCTTTCGATGGACCATATTAAGTATGTGAGCAACAGTTAGTAAAGTGTAACTCCAAAGGTAATAAGTAAGATCTGTATAGCTCATCACTGATCACACCATATCCAATAAAATAAAATTTCTATGCTTAGACACAACATTGTGTTGAGGTGTTTCTGGTGGGCTATATTGGACAAGAATTCCATTCTCCTTTAAATAATTTATGAATTCTTCACTCATGTATTCACCGCCTCAATCTGATCTAAGACACTTGATGAATTTACTGGTTTGTTTTTCTACTTCGTTTCAGAATATTTTAAACTTGTCAAATATTTCTGACTTATGTCTCATCAAATAGACATATCCATATCTAGACTTATCATCCGTGAAAGTCACGAATTATGTTGAACCATCATGAGCAGCATGATTTAATGGACCACACACATCGCTATGTATTAGCTCCCATGAATCTCAATCACGGTGTCCAACATCAAGAAATGAGGCTTTTGTCATCTTTCTTTGGATACATGACTCACAAATCAGATAAGGGTCTAATGTAAGATTTTCAATCAAACCATCATTTACCAATTTAGATAGACGTCTAACACCTATGTGGCCCAATCTCATATGCTATAATTCAATATTATTTAATTTGGATTTCCTACTTGTATTTTCCTCTACATTAAAGACATATTTATATGTTTCCAAAACATAGTGACCGTTTGATAAAGAACATTCACATTTCAATAAATTATCTTTATCATATAAACATAAAGTTTCATCCTTAATGTTTATTTTATATCCCTCTTTATCTAATATTGGCAGTGATATTATTTGTCTGATAAGTGAGGGTACATAATAACAGTCTTGTAAATTTAATTTACAACCATTGGGGAGATCTAAAATAACTGTTCCTATGGCTTTAACATCTAATATCTCGCTATTGCCAACTCTAAGCTGGATCTCCCCTTTATTCACCCTTCTTTTTACCCTCATTACCTGCTTGGAGTTGCAAATATGAGTCGGACTGCCAGTGTCTAACACCCATCCACTATTTGCATCTAAGGCTAATGAGATGTCAATAATTAGAAAAATACAAAGCGTACCTGAGGGTCATGCTTTTCCTATTAGCTTAGGACAGTCCTTCTTCCATTGTCCAGACTTCTTGCAGTGTAGACATTGATTACGAGCTATTTACGGTTTTGTGCATTTACGCTTCTTGGAGTTCTTCTTTGCAATCTTCTTCTTCCCCATCTTTTTTTTCTTTGACTTCCAGAAGTCTTTGAAGAGCCAGCTCCACCATGGAGGTACAATGTGGTGTTTCCTTTCCTCAAATCATGCTCCGTTGTGCGTAACATGTTATGAAGTTTTTCGTATCTAGCTTACATCGAGTGCATTGGAAGTTTAATAAAAAGCCAGCATAAGAACCTGGCAAAGAAGATATAATCAAATTACGGCCCAATAGTTCATAAATCACAATGCCCTATTGTTATAGGTATCGAATTTGGTCGATCATGTTCAAATTCAACACGAAGTAATTCCTTAGACCTTCAATAAAGTTCGATCTCTTGATTTACCTCAAACAACTCATTGAGTGTTTGCATGATGCTTCAAGCATTCGATACTTCAATGTATTGTCTCAGAAAATCTAGAACCATCGATCCCAAAATGTAGGATTTCACCTTAAGATTATCATCATTCCATCTATTAAAAGTTTCTCGCTCTTATGGAGTGGAGTCAGGATCGATTTCAACAGGCAGTGGATTGACAGTGACATAAGTCAACTTTTCAAACTCCAAGACAAGGTGTATGTTCATTTTCCATTCGAAATAGTTCTCGGCTCCTTTTAGTTTATCGGTATCCAAAAGTTTCATCAATGGATTAGCGGCAACTATCTACAAGACAATATTTTAAATAGTAGCAGAACAGTTTTCATTTCAAAATAATAACACTAATTGATTATGTAATTTTAAATCTATTAGTGCTCTCCCACTATTTTGCGTAATTTTGTAATCTCCCTTAACATAAAATAGAAATTTGACTATCAAAATTTATAGCGGGAAGTGGATCCCATGACATTTACTCCAGCCTCACACTAATGACGATATTGGCCTTTATAAACTCATTAGGTAGACCTACAAGATCAATCACTTCATGTGACTCATAGTTTGGTCATGAACTGTTTCTTATCCTCACACTAATGAAAATATTGGATTAAGACGTGTTCTAGGTATATACTTGTCAATATGCACTAATGAGCTTTGTATGTACACCCTCACACTAATGACGATATTGAGTAACTACGTTAACCCATCACGCTATATCTAATGTTTTACCGGAGTGACCTAAGTTATAAGTACTTATACCCTCACACTAATGACGATATTGGATATAAGTAGTAAGAACTCATCCATCTCTGTATTGACAAGACAAACCTTCCAATAATGCTCTAACACTACTAATACTATTACTTAAAATAAAGTAATCACCTAATCATGGGAGATTTATGACAATCAAGTCATTAATATAATTAGGTCAATTCAAAATTTTAATTTAAAATATGCAATACATATCCAATATGACTTATGCATAATTAAATTAAAATAAAGAGGCATAGATTCAAATACATGTCTAACATGCAACATATGTTGTATGGTTAAGCCTTGCTATTGATACCATTCTGTTGGGGCAGATGTGGAACCTCTAGGGTTGGATTGGTGCCCCGCGCAGTGGAAATGGATCTAACACATGGATATAAAGCATGGGTGTAATTTTAAAATATTTAATGAAATACTATATTTTATTACGAGTGTATATAAAAAAACCTGGGGCTGAATCGGAGTTCGGAAACTCAAAAATAAGGAAAAATAAAATTCAGCCCACGTAGCGCGTGACGCGCGCGCTATTTTTAAAACTTATTTCTTCAGCCCTTCAGCTCTCTGGAAACAAATAGCTGAATGCAATAGAGTTTTCAACCTTAATTACTTCTAACCTTCCCTAAACATTTTCAAAACACCTAAAACATCAAAACCAACTTCAATAAATATTATAGAACAAAAATCAAAATTTTCAAAAAATCAAATATTTTTACAAAAACATAAATTTATTTTAAATACGGACTTACGTAAATTTTGAGTCCAAAATATAAACCAAATTAGAATCCCACAATGAAGTGACTCGTGAACAATTCTAGGTCACTCGAATGTGGTCAAGTGATTCTAGAATGGTAGCATTAGCTCCAAACTATTATCTAAATTTCCAAACTTTAATTTTATGTCTATGTCTAACATAAATAATTTGACCCAATTATAAGTATATTGTGTTTATACTTCCAAAGCATCCTAACACAATTAATTAGCCTAATTTCAATATTATGTATCTAATACATAATTCAACACTATATGTCTCACTAATGAAAAATATAGCTTTTGGAGAAGATCAAACTTACCTAGTAAGGTTGATTCAAAGATCCAACCTACTTCTCATTGTTGAAATATTTAGAGAACTTCCAAGGATTAGCAAGCTTGACTCCAAGATCCAATCTTGATTCCAATGCTAGTAAGCTTCACCCCAAGATCCAATCTTGATTTCTCCTAGATGAAATGTTATAGAGGCCTCAAAAAACTTCTCTAAACACTTCTCTAACTTAGGCTAATTTCTCTAATTCTTGCTTGTATTTAGCTTTCTCAAGTTTTTGCTTTGCTTAATTAAAACCTTCTTAATGCTTGCTATTTGTAGCAAAACTTAGACAATTTTTAATTAATAAAAATTGTAATCAATTTTTATGTGGACTTAATCTAATTTGTCCGAATATGTATAATTAGGTGTGACTAATCTTCATTGTCTACCACTTTGATTTAATCCAATTAAATCAATACATGGATTAGGAAATGGATTAGTTCAATATTTGCCGCTTTGATTTAACCCAATTAAATCAAGCCAAAACCGTCTATTATTACATACTTATAATTACCATAATATCCTTAAATGGTGGAGATAATTATGATTTTATAATTAAGCTCTTGTGTGATTATTGAATTAATCTAATTAATCCAATTAGGTCAAAGTAAATAATCAATGTTATCCAATAACACTTGATTATCTTGGTTGATAATTATAATATGGAATATGATCTTTTATCAAAATTAATCAGCTACCCAAGTGCTCAACGAGTACACTTCATATTGGGACTCTTTAAGTTCAGACACGTTCGTCATATAAGCCTAGTTAATATGTACACAATTCGGCCACCTCCGAATTCGCGAAGAATATGAACGATATTTCTGAACTATACAAGTCAAGGTTATCACATATGTTTAATAATCCTCCTGTCGTAGGCTATCCGGGTTGTGCTTTGGAAACATAGAATACACCGTTAAGTTTCCAAAAGGCTCACATCTCATGTCGACGTGTCCATGATTCTTTACAAATGATACGATCGACCCTATGTGATCGGCTTTGGAAAAAGTCTTAAGAATCCTGACTTACTCACATGGATACCTAAACCCCTTATGGTACACATACATGCTGAAGGATTCTATCTTGCTTAGCACTTGATTACTGAGTGTATCGATCCATACCCAACGAACTTTTAGAGGCCAGACCATGAAAGGTTTTTGACATACATGGCATCAAAGTGTGGAGGATCTCACACAAAATCAATGTTATCCTATAATCAAAGGATTACATATGCTACTCGACTCAAGGAGATTCCTATTGACGGTGGTGTGTATTTCCAACTATTATGAATCACCTATGAGTCATTCAGTATTCGCTCCAACCAATTCCCACAAGTCTACGAGTTTTAAAAACTCATGGTACATCAGGTTAAACCAATGGAACTCCAATTCCAATATACGACATGTGTTAATCTTCTAGTTTATTGGAATTCGACCGTATTCCAAAACCAACGACTATGAATATATATACACACACACACACACACACACACACACTTTAAGAATAATTTATAATAGTAATACTTATCCCAATATCGGACTACATTGTGTTCAGTATTAATACAAGACTATTCTAAGGTCGATGTTATTCTTAGCATATCTATACATCAATCTAATACACATAATGACAATACCATTAATAAGGTATGAAATGAAAATGTAGTTATTTTATTAATAAATAATAAAATGAACACTACATTATTCGGATTGGCACTCCAAGCACCAACTCCAACACAATGGTTGAGGCATTCAAGTTTTGGCTCTTGCACTCGAGTTCTCAAAGCACATCACTCTATAAACACCAGGCTACCGTACTCACTGACATTACTTTATCAGTGCCCCAACCGACAGTCCCATAATACACAATGTCCTAATAGACAAGATCCGCCAGTTTACACACGACTAATTCCTATTCAACAAGGAAAATAAATATTTGGATGAAGACAAACCACCTACAAATACGGAAGTTATGTCCAAATACTATTGGGATTAAACCTGATCTCGAATACCTAAGAACTCTTAACTCAATCCCAACTCAATTATCCTCTCATAGTAGGGTTGGAATTTGACTATTCCAAGGAATCCTAATTAACTACTGGGCAACTTCCGCAGCCTATAAATGGAGAGAGGGTCTGATGGGTTGAGGCATTCAAGTTTAGGCTCTCGCACTCGAGTTCTCAAAGCACAACACTCCCTAAACACCAGCATACCTCCCTCACGGTAATAAATTACGGAGATCGAGGTAACAATTTACCTTGTTCTTCCTCTTTTCAGCTTGTCACCATCATTGACTTGAGCGTTGGAGTGCCTACGGCATCCACCATACCGGTGGATAGTTACACATCGCTCTCTTTGCCTTTGTTTTGCAGGATATTTGGTGCCCCCATCCTATGAATTCTCGAATGTGGACTGAAGGTGAAATTCATAGTCTACAACACGCAAAACTCATAAATACCAAACGCATGAGTTCGGGTTGCATACTCCAATCAATATATTTTTAAATCTTTTGATCATATAAAATTTGAGCCGTACATGTCCAATAGTCATTCTCATATAAGTGAGACTTCTTGTAAACAGTCGCTCTCTCAGATACTTAAAAAGGATAAATGTGTTAAGTAGATAAGATCATAGTAATGTTGTATCACACATTTCAATATGGGTGGGCAAAATAACCGAACGGAATCGACTCGATCAATTTTTTGATTTATGTTCGGTTGATGTTTGAGTTAAATCGATAAGTTCGGTTCGAATCGTGAATCGGACTGGTGAACCGACCGACTTGTAAAATCATAAACAAAACCAGTGAACCGAACCGAACCCTGATTCCACGAGTGTGGAATCGAAATCGGACCGGTTAATTCCGGTTCGGTTCCGGTTCCACACTTAAGTGGAATCAGAACTGGAACTGAACCATTCGGTTCCGGTTCCCGTTCCATTCGATTTTTTTTTTTAAATAAAAAATTTGAGATTGAAAAATTAATTTAAAATTATGAATTATGAATTTATATAATAAACTTACATTAAATTACAAATAAAATTCTTGTCTAAAAAAATTAAAAATTAAATTAAAAAGAAAATTAAAAATTAAATTATTAAATTAAAGAGCTTGAACTTAAATTTTTAAGAACTTAAGTTGCCTACGTATCCTCCAGGGGTGAAATGAATCAAAGCTCACGTAGTCCCATTATAATTTTAAAATATTTCCCCATTGTAATTTTACAATTATTTAATTATCAATCATCATTATCAGTGTATGTTGATCCTTCAGCTCCAGTTCCGCTTGCACTTGCAGATGCATTGTCGAACAAGTCTTCAAATTCATCAGGGATATCTTCTTGTTGCCTCATATCAGCTCGGGTCCAATCATCCACATATATTATTGTTTCAAGAGTGCTTGGATGTAATGAAGACCGTCTAACTTCCAATATATTGCCTCCCATGATGAAGGCTTGCTAAACAGAAATGGTGGAAACAGGTGCTGCCAATATCTCTTTAGCAATAATTGATAATACATGATATACATTTTGATGTCGGTTCCACCATTCAAGGATTTGAAACTTTTTACTAACTATCTTTCAGTTGAAAACTCGAAATTTGTAGATAAATAATTATCTAATTCCGGGTTATTAGTCGTGTTATCCCTATGTTTTTTATTTCGTTGTAGTAACCAACGATCATCTATGCTAAGTCTTGTTTGCATTACGGGTTCTCTACTACTAGATTGTCCTACTAATAGCAAGTTATATCTTTTACTATAATCATTAAATAACTCTATTAAATCAATTTTTATTTTAGCTATTATTCTTGTAATATCAATTTCATCTAATATTCCTAAATATCCATAGTAAGCTTGTAAAACACTATTCAAACCTTCTAATTTAAATTTAGGATAAAAAACAGCAGCAATAAGATAAAGTAAATAAATGTCTCTACAATAATGCAACAATTTTCGTTTCATAATATTAATAGCTTCAAACAAAATAATATCATTAGAATCAGGACTTTCAACATGCTCATCGAGAGTACCAACAATATTCAAACTTTCAAGAATAAATAAATGTGCTGTAGGATAATAAACTCCACTAAAAATATTTGTAGCATCATTAAAAAGTTTTAAAATACTTAACATTTTATCATAAATTTCCCATTGACTAGGAAAATGTGTGATATGTTGAACATGTTGAGAAAAAAATACATAATACATCTTTGTATTGTAAAGCTTGACATAAAAGAAAATAAGTTGAACTTTAACGTGTTGGAACATCTCGTGAAAATTTTATCGGTTTAATACCATTTAATTTATAAAACTTGGCCCATTCTCTCCTAACTTGAGAATATGACCAAATACAATTAAGTGCTTTATTAATAGGATCAATGAAAGGTGAAAATTTTTCCAAACCATCTTGAACACATAAATTAAGGACATGACATGTGCAACGAACATGAAAAAATTGACCCCTAAATTTGGTTTGCATATTTCTATTAAATCAGTGATTGATGCAGTATTTGCAGATGTATTATCAAATCCAATTGTTAAAATTTTACCTAATAAACCATATTCATCAAAAATTACTTTCATCATTCTATAAATATTTTGTGTAGTATGTTGTTCATCAAAAACTCTAAATGCAATAAGTCGTTTTTGCATGTTCCATGATGCATCAATCCAATGACAAGTCCCACTCATGTATGAGTGTGTTCGTCAATAGTCACTCCAAACATCAAAACAAATAGAAAGACGACCTTTAATATCTCTAAATGTTTCATTTAAAATAATTTTACTATCTTTGTATAATTTAAAAATTTGACATTTTGTTGTATTTCGAGTCATTCTACAAGCAGCGGGATTTAAAGCATTTTGAACGTAATTAGTAAAAGCAAGTTTTTCACTAAAACTTAAAGAAAGATGTGTCATATAAGTTAATTTAGCAAATTTTTCTCTATTTTTAGCATCAGAATATTTAAATAAATCTAAAGAACTCGTACCTCTTCTAGATGATGTGTACCTGGCCATTTGAGTTTGTGTCGTATCAAGTCCAAGCTCAACGGCATGATGTCTTTCCAGGTGTTTGATCATATTGTCGTATCCACCATTAAATTTGTAAGAAACCCCACAATGGTTGCATACTGCTCTTGAACCTTCATTTGCAGTATCGATTAAATGAAAATGAATTTCAAAAACATCCGAGGAACGATACTTAAATTTTGTTCTCCGTGAACCGATACTAGACCGCTCTCTTGGGTTAGCACATTTGACATTTGTTCGTTCTCAGATGAGCTTGCCATTTGTTGTTTAAGAAATTTAGAATTATAGAGTTGAGAATGATAAATTGTAATTGTAGATGAGAGAATTGAGAATGAGAGAATTGTAGGAATTGAGAGAATTGAGAATAGAGAAATTGGTGTGTTGAAATAATGAAAAATAATCCATATTTATATATTTTAAGAATATTTTTGTGATACCTAAAATGCCCCTAAAATTAGCCGTTTTATTAATGTTATTAGGAGTAATTTGGGAAATCCTAAATTTTGTTTTTACGGCTCCCTGCCCAAGCCCAATGGCTACTAGCCATGCTAGTAGCCATTGGGGAGTTGGAACCGTAGGAACGGTTCCAGCGGTTCCTACCCGTTTGATTAGAGCAAAAACCCTAACCGAACCGGTTCAATAAGGTTACGATTCCAGAACCAGAATCGGAATCGGAATCATCCAGTTCCAATCGGTTTGGTTCCGATTCGGTTTCGATTCAGAACCGGAACCTTGGTCGGGTCTAGTTTGATTGATTAAAACTGAACCGAATTGAAAAATACCCACCCCTAATTCTTGTTGGGATATATGCCCTATTCATCTAGCTTCATGTAATGTAAACAGTTTTATATGTTATGAAATAAAATGATGCATTATTCATTTATCAAAGTGTTTGTTTAATTTACGCATATTGTAAATTATCTTTATTACCCAAGATTACACATGTACCTTCAGACTTAGTGTATGAATGTCATACACAAGAGGATTTAATCCTGAAGTTAGTAATCTAAAATAGTTCATAGAGAGCAAACAAAGTGGGTACTTTGTTTATGGTTTATCTATAGCTGCGGTCCATTATATAATTGTATGGCGACCTTGATCCGGGATCGTCCATGTGGAAACATGAGAATGTAGGCACCTTGTATGATGTGATCATACAAGACTGGACACAGATAGAAATGACATTCTTATAATATCCGTTAAATAAAGATATTCATTTCGATCTACTAGATGGTCATATATGGATTGATCTTAATCTTGAGTGTACCACGAACTCTTGCATGGCAGGCTATGTCCTTTGATTTACAAAGGTGAGTTTGGTGTAGCAGTCCCGACCAATAGCTACGTACTTTGGGGGCATATCCTGGTGTGTAGCTGGGTACGTTTTACATAGACATGGAGTTCACTCCTTGCGAGAAGTAGAAGAGTATATTTCTTAAGGGTTAATTCGGTACTTAAACAGTTAGAGAGCTCAAGTCTTTCTATTACGAATAGAAAGATTAAAATTTATAATGGTTATGAATAAATCGTTCATTAGAGAATCAATGGTACTTAAGGTAATAATAATTAGAGGGGTATAACAGACATTATGGCCCGGCTCTAATTACGAGATACTCGTGAAGGGTTAATCTATATGTAGTGACTATATCGATGGACACCGACTTGGTTCGGCTTAATATTTTACTCGCGACAACGAGAGTGCAGCTTCGGGTTTTTAGTGGAATAATCCGGAGTTAATAATTCAGAATATTTAATTAAGAGCTTAATTGATATTTTGAGATTATTGAAGCTCAGAACCGTAGGTTCATTTGGACCTTATGCAAGCTCAATATACTGTAGCGGATTTAGTATAATTGGATAGTCCAATTATATACTCACATATGGATAAATATTATTAATATGATTAATAATATTGTTTTGTCACACTTGAAACTATATGTTAAAATTTAACATATGGTTTGATTAAATATTTGATATTTAATCACATGTTTAAATTATATAGGATATAATTTAATGCAAGGCTAAATTTGGGATTTCCAAATTTTGGGTTTTAGAAACCCTTGAGTATTTTGGTGGTTACACTTTATGAAAGGTAATTACACCTTTTATTTTGTAGGTTATCTTTTATTATAGTAATAAAAGTTGATGTTACAAAATTAAATAAAAAATACATAATGGCCGAAAATTGGAGGTTGGAAAAAGGGAAAGGTTTCTTTTATTTTTGGAAACAAACAAACCTAAGTATAAAAAGAAAAATTGTTTTTCTTTTTACCTAATCTCTCATTCTAACCCTAGCCTACATCTTATTCTTCTCCAATTCTCTCAAAGTGTTGAAAGAAAACAAAATAAGAACAAGAAGAAAATAAAATAGAAATACAAGTGTGATTCCATCTCTAAAACATTTAGGGATTCAATATTGTGAGTCTAGCCCACACTAGTTTCCGTTGTTAATGAGATATAGCTCGGAATACTTTGTGGTGTCGAACAAATAATCATCTTCATTCTTTTTCTTGTTTGGTACTCGGCAGTGAGACTTATTTTGCTTATTGTCGCCACTTATTTGGTAAAACAGAACTCGATTTGGTTTCGTTTTAATCCAGAACTTTTGGGGAACATATAGTGGTGTTTTGGGGATATGTTGGAGCTGTTTTCAAGTGAAAAAACAAAACTGAAACACAACCACTGTCCACGCATTTTAGGGGCTGTTTCGGCACTGCGCTGGGAGTGAATCGGATCCAAAACAGTCCAAATTTTGTGCGGTTGTTCGGGGATTGTTTTGGGGCTATTTCAGGGCTGTTCAGGGACTGTTTTGGGACTATTTCGGGGATGAAATTTTGTCTAAAATAGAAGTAGAATTTTAGTGGTGGTACTAGTTGCATTCGGCCACTCAAAGGGAAGGGCAGAAAATTTTTCAAGTCCGATCTGTGTGCCTAAGGCGTTTCCACTGCACAAGGAAAGCGTTTCCTACAATTGGTATTAGAGCAAGGTTGAAAAGAGTTCTTAACCCTTCTCTTTTTCATTTAAAGTTACTGTTTGTAATATATTTATATGAGTTATAAATACTGATATGCATGTTTAGATGAGTAGGCACAAAATAATTTTAATATGATGAATGATTATTATTTTTCATGTGATGAATGGATTTTTGATCGGTCGTAAATTTTTCCGGCTCTTATTTTATGTTTGTTTTGATTTTGGGATATAAGGCCATAAGGTTATTGTTTACAATTGTTGTATTTTTATTTCCAATGTAAAATTTCAATTGTTGTAATTTGGAGCACTAAAGTCGCAAAAGGAGCCAACACTACCTTGGAGCGTGATTTGAAAACCAAGGGATGCCTTGGGAATTTTTGTACTAATTTGTGGGATGATAGATTTCTGTGGCATAGTAATTCTCTTATGTTTCTAATTCGTTATTCATGGTTCATGCATCATGTTTAATTTTATGCCAAAATTGTTTGATAATTTTAATATGCGATAAATGAATGTTAAATGCATGTTTATTTTATTTTTCAGCCATGGTTTCTCCGATTATTTCCATACTCTCAAATGATAAATTAATGGGAGAAAATTATGTTAAGTGGAAAAGTAGCATGAACGTTATTGACCGCCGTAAACACACACGTATAACGCAAGCGCACGTATCGTTCAAGTAGTATAAAAATATCGATCCCACGAGGACTTAATTCCTACTGTTGTTATTAATTGTTGAATCTATTTATTTACAAATATCTAATTGAGGGTGAAGAGAATGATTGCTTGATTGATTTGATTGATTGTAGAATTGCTAAATAAATAAAAAGACGAAAGAAAATACTAAGGAAAATAAAAAAAAAGACACAAAGATCTAGGGTTGTGAATCATTCTAATATCATTTAAAAGATGAAGTGGTTATTTCATGTTTGTGTAATAAATCAGTTTACTAACCTGGAACACTAAATTATGCAAAAGCCTTTGTCGATGGTCAGACGCAAATACCCAGTTTAACCGAATTGAACCATATGTCTATGTCAACCAAATTATCTGGATTCATTAAGTTTAAGTTCCAATTATGGCTACCCCCGCCCGACAGGTATATGTCTATCCTGTAAGGAAATCTATTAAAGGGTTATCTATCCTCAAGGAAGATCGTGGCTATTAAGTCTAAGGCTGAAACCTAAAATCCCTATGTCTAGTTCATTTTAGATTTACCACATCAATCTTATTGGTGATCAGACAACAAGAAGCATTAAACTTAAGACTTAATAAGTAAACCTTCAAATTACCCAAACTATAAAATAACCCCTTATAAACCGGTGATATTAGAATTCATCACAACCCCAGATAACTAACACATAACTAGGGCTAGTAAAAACTTAAAAGTAAAAGACATAAAGTAAAAGCTGAAAAGTAAAATAAAATAAAATGCAAAGGTAAAAGGAATTACTTTTAATATTTACTATTTTAGATATCTCCCATAAAATAATATATAAACTTGTGATAATATTACCAACCAACCAATCTGGCGGTATCCTTTATTAGTCAGGTTTAAACCAGATTAAAATGAATTACCAACCGACCAATCTGGCGGTATCCTTTTTAAGTCAATATTTTAAATAGTGAATATATTATTTTTAAGGGAGATTAATCTAAATAGTAACAGTAAAAGAATTACCTTTCACCCTAGCTGGGGAAGTTACCTCCTCATGGTGAATAGTAAAAAACTGTAAAAAGTAAAAAAAAAAAGTAAATTACTATATTAACAAAACGTAATTAAAATTATTTACAAAACTAAAAACTAAAAAAAACTAAAAACTAAAAGAAACTAGAGAGAGAAACTCTCTCTTTACATCAAAGAGATGAGAGAGTGTGATACATATAAAACCGAAATCTCGAGCTCAATTTATAGGCGCGGATAGGCATCCGGCGTTGCGACGCTGAGGCCTTTGGCGTCGCTACGCCAGCTTCTGTCGACGTGGCACGCTCTGGTTCATCGGTTGCAGATTCTGGATAACATGATAAGGTGACACGTGGCGAGGTTGTTGGAGACTCAATTATTGTGACACGTGGCGGCTTCTGATTGGTCGGCTAGATTCTTATCCGCCACGTGTCAGATAAGGATTAGATAGCCAATAATTGATGCTGACGTGGCGGTGACGTGGCGACACGTGGGAAGAGACTGTCGGCACCGTAGGATTGCGACACGTGGCACTTCCTGTTTGGCTGATGATGACGTGGCGGTGAGGTGCCAGTTTGACTTTGTCAACCTGGTGATGTGGATGATGACGTGGCAATGACATGGAGTGACAAGTGGCACAAGTGGCGATGATGACTGTCGGCACCGTAGGATTATGACACGTGGCACGGCGCATTTTAGCAGATCGGCTGTGATGGTGACATGTGGCACGACGCACGTTAGCAAAGTCAAACTTTTCTCAGATTCTGATTTGTGGACCTGACGCACGTTAGCACCGTTCAGCACATGTTAGGCGTCGCGACGCTGAATGTCTTGCCGTCGCGACGCGTGAAGTTACTAAAATGCCCTTTTTCGTCCAATTTTCACTGTTTTGGCCCAAATCACCTCCAGAATGTCCTGAAACTTTATTTATCTACAAAATAACACAAAACACATCAAAATATTCACAAAACTCAAGAAACTATACAAAATATTAGGTTAAATGAGTGGGTAATAGTGATAGATTTACCACTCATCACACCCCCAAACCTAACATTTTGCTAGTCCTCGAGCAAAACACAAAATAAAATAACATAATAAAATTTAACTAAGCCACTTTCGTATGGATCACGGTTGCATTTAGCGTTTGTAACAAGCCTTTAAATCCTTAGGTGTCCCTAGTGTACGAGTTGTAGTCTCGTGAGGGTTTACAGCAATGCTACCCACAAACATTTTAAAAAAGTAAAAAGGTAGTAAAACTAATGCACACAAAAGCAAAAAGACAAGAGAAAAAAGAATAAAGAAGTTAGTAACTAATCAGGTGAAACTTCTACTCCAAGTTACTAGTTGTTTTGTTTCTTTCTAAATTACAGAATAAGTAAATTATCTGATTATTTTTACCATTCTTCATATACACAGCCAACAAAATATTAAACAACTCATTTTTGCCCACAACAGTCATAAGTGCAGTTGATAAGAGAATAATATTTTTGTCCTAAGGTTCTATCAGATTTCACACCTTTTGGTAGCAATGGAATAATTTTTTCTGATTTTTCTGATTTTTTTTCTTTGATTTTTTTCTCTATTTTTATATATACAATATCTTCCATCTATGTAACGAGTGTTGGGTTGGTGGCTCCCAAACCAGTTGGCTTTAGGGCACCAGGTGTTAAGACACCCCTACGGACTTAATTACTCAGACTTCAGATATATATATTTTTGCAGCATCTTTGATCCATGTAGCGAGCTTTGGGCCAGTGACTCCCAAACCAGTTGGCTTTAGGGCACTAGGTGTTAAAACACCCTTACAGACTTAATAACTCGGATCTCAGGTTTTTTTTTTTTTTTACTCTACTGCTTTTTGAGATGCTTTCTCCAATTAAACTAGAGCACTAAAAATTACAAACTTTTCAATTATAGCTCATGTCTGTATGTTACTATATATGTTGATAATACATGTCAACTGAGCATATGAAGATCCATTTTAGTCTGTTTTAAGGAGAATTCACAAATTAAATAATTCAAAATGAAATAAACAAAAATTAACTTGTTTCAAAAATGGTTTTAGATACGTCTCAGGAGTAGAAACTCCTTACTCAGCTATCTCTTACCAATTTCACCTTTTTAGTCAAAATAAAAATACAAAAACGCAAAATATTTTTGTAATTTTTGAAAATTTTTGTAATTTTTTTTTTCGAAAATTTTTGGACTAAAAATAAAAACAACACACAAACTAAAAACAAGGTACTGATCAACTAATTCCCTCCCTCAAACCTAAATGAGACATTGTCCCCAATGTCTTAAACAGTAAAAGGAGAGTTAAGAAGGTCGTACCTGGTTAGCTGAAAATCTACAGGAAATTAAAGGTTAAGATCCAGATTAATCCTACGCCTCTTACCACGATCGTCCTCGGACCAATTTATCTTTGAAAGGATAGGGTCAACTTGTGGTTCATAGGCTAAAAGTTGGTCTATTAGATCCGGAGCAGTTCTGGCAGTAAAGAGGAGTTCTTTTAAAAGTTTTGACACGAACCAATTTCTTCGAGCATCATCAAGAAACACACAAAGAAAATCATAAAATCCATCAACGTTGAGCAGTCCAATTGGTTTCTGGTGTATGTTCAGGTTCGCCCAAGATAATACTATAAAAATTTCCTCCAATGTGCCCAAGCCACCTGGCAAAGCAATAAAAGCATCATCACGGTTAATCATTTCCACTAGTCGTTCAGATATACCTGGCACGATCAGTTCCTCTCTGTTTGATGGTTCAATAAGATTTGCTTCTGCCAAGGGTTTTGGAATGATTCCCAAAACGTGACTGCCTCCTTCCTGTACGGCCTTTGAAACGATCCCCATTAGTCCAAGATTTCCTCCGCCATATATTAAGTACATATTCCTTGCTGCTAAGACTCGACCCAATTCATGTGCTGCTTCTACGTATTGTGGTTTAGTACCAACATTACTACCGCAAAACACACAGATGTTCTCAATTCGTCTTCTTGCAGTGGCTTCCATTTTTTTATGTATTTCTTTCTCAACTCTGGATGCTTTCAAAAGTGCAATGACGGGCTGAATTTATAGTACCTGAAAAGGGTGAGTAAAAATAGCACAAGTATCTTCCAGAGGACGATTAGTAGCGAAATAATATAGTGATAGTCAAAAAGGTCTGGATCCTGTCGGAGAAAATAAAGAAAACAACAAAACAAATTACAATTATTAGGAAAAGACAAAGAGATATAATATTCACAAGAAAGTAACAGTTTGATTGACGTCTATGCGTCAGGGACAAGCTTCCCATCCAATTTTCTTATAAATTGGCAAACAGGTCTTTTTGAGTCAGATTCCCAAGACTTAACAGTTGTCTTTCTTTTTGAATTGTGTATGTAATTTGCGAAAGGCTATGTGAACATATCCACTGGGATGCGTCTCAAGATTCGAAGATATATCATCTAAAGACTCCTTACTCAGCCATCCCTAATGAATTTAATTTTTCTTCGCGATTATCAGACACCATTCCTAAGAACGACAACGAGTATTGCAATTCCAGCGTGCACATTTATAACAAACACCCATTTGCTTAGCTCTACGTTTCTTTGCATAGGTGCTTCTTCCAAAACTAGGCAGATGTGAAATAAAAGAGTCAGAAGACTTACCCTGCCAATCGGACCCGTGCTTCAATAATCCAACAAATGTCATAGGAATACCTTTGATCATCATATCTCATCCGTTCCAAGCGAGCTTTGTATACTTTCATCAGAGATTTTTGAGGAAGAGAAGGAAATTGTTTGTGAAGATTTACGAGAGCTTCTTCCATCTTGAAATGACTTAATCTGCAAAACTAAACACACAAAAATAAAACACACAGATCAAAATATATACACACAATTGCATGGGTTGCCTCCCTGCAGCGCTAAATTTAAAGTCGTCAGCCAGACTTGACTTCTCGAACGTTAAGCTGGATCTGAAGTGTAACACTTTCTTTTTGTCGCTCAAATGATTCTCCCCAGTAGTGCTTGACATGCTTGTTTTAACCTTGAAAGTTTTGTTCGAGTCAGGATCATGTATCTCAACGGCTCTATCTGGTAAAACTTTGGTGATCACAAATGGACTGACCACCGTGATTTTGGCTTCCATGGGAAGAATTTCACCCTTGATTTGTTTAATAGTACCTTCTGCCCTGGTTCCAGTTGTATGCACACTAACTTTTCATCATGTCTTTTCTTGCCCTTTTCTTTGTACAATTTGGCATCCTCAAAAGGCTGATTGTGAAATTCCTCCAATTCGTTGAGCTGGTGGAACTTTTTCTCTTCTGTTGCTTGTAGAGCAAGAATTGGCTCTTTCAGTGCAAAAAATGATTTATCTTTAGGCTCCACAGGCAATTGACATGTTTTAAGTTTGTCAGTAGAACATTGCATTGCATTGGAGTTCTGAATGGTACTGTGTATCACATCAAGTTTGAAACATTCCTCATTTTTTTCATCATCTGGGAAATTCATGGCCTTGAAAACATTGAATGTTACTTCTTGGTCATGTACCCTCATGGTAATTCTTCTTTTTGTACATCAATAATGGTTCGACCTGTAGCCAAGAATGGTCTCCCGAGGATGATTGGCACGTCTGCATCTTCCTCCATATCAAGGACAAACAATAAAATCTGCTGGGAAAATGAATTTGTCAACCTTGACCAGCACATCTTCAACTACACCTCTCGGAAATACGAGTGTTCTATCAGCAGTTGTAGTGAGACTGAAGTTGGCATTGTTTCTCTCAATCTGTAATTTCCTGAAAATAGAAAAAGGCATCAAGTTAACACTAGCACCTAAATCACACAGAGCCTTACCGAAGTCATGTTCTCCTATGGTACAAGGAACAGTGAAACTGCCAGGATCTTTCAACTTTGGGGGAAGTTTCCTCTGAATGATAGCGCTGCATTCTTCTGATAATGCTACTGTCTCTTAATCTCCCAATCTCTGCTTTCGTGAAAGAATGTCTTTCATGAATTTTGCATAGCTGGGCATTTGTTCCAACGCTTCTGCAAATGGAATGTTGATGTGCAGTTTTTTAAAGATCTCCAGGAACCGAGAAAATTGTTTGTCCAATTTGTTCTTCTGAAGACGTTGAGGAAAAGGTGGTGGTGGAATGATTTGTTCTTTTTCCTTTGCTTCTTTTTCCTCCATCTGTTGCTTTGTTTCTTTTGGAACATCCTCAGCAGCTGTTTTGGCTCCAATATCTTTGTTGATTTCAGTACCGATTTTTAACATGATGGCATGACATTGTTCTTTCCCCATGTTTCTGGATTTGGCTCTGTGTTGCTAGGAATGGTACCTGGCGGTCTGTAACTCTGAGCATTTGCCAGTTGTCCCATTTTATTTTCCAGTGCTTTAATAGAAGCAGATTGACATTGAATTAATGCTGATTGGGATTGAAACATAGCATCATATCTTGCTGCTTGAGATTGAAACATAGTATCATATCTTGCTGCTTGAGATTTGTGTTTTGCTTCTATCTTTTTCAAGTGGGTCAACACTTCTGTTATTCCTGGTTCATTTGCCTGCTCTGGCTTTTGTTCTGTTGTTGGAATCCAGGTGGTGGATAGTTCTGTTGTTGGCTTGAATTGTTGCTCCATGATAAATTAGGATGATTCCTCCACCCTGGGTTTAGGTGTTGGAATATGGATTGTTCCCCTGTCTGTTGAAATTGTTGACAAAATTCACCGTTTTTCAAGTTGGTTCGACTCTGGTGCTCCTCCATATGGTGAACTTGTGGATCCAGTGGTAAAGAGTCTCCATGAATTTGCATATCTGATCTAGCTTGGGTTGACTGCTGTATTGGCTCCACTTCATAAATTCCTGCAATTCTTTGGATCATGCTCCTTTCTGTTGGCCACAAGGAATTGTTGTTGGCCATTTCTTCGATTAGGTCTCAGGCTTGATCTTCTCCTTTTGCCATCAAGGCTCCTCCAGCAGCAGCTTAATTGTGGTTCTCATTATTCCAGAAAGCCCATTATAGAATGTTTGGACTTGAAGCCATTTTGGAATCTCATGGTGAGGACATTTCTGGAGCGAATCCTTATACCTTTCCCAAGCTTCGCAGAGGGATTCTGAATCTTATTTTACAAAGGATGTGATGTCATTCCTCAGTTTTCCGGTTCTGGCTGGTGGAAGTACTTTGCAAGAAATTTGGTGGCTAAAGTGTTCCAAGTTGTGATGGAACCTGCTGGTAGTGAATGTAGCCAAGCTTTAGCTCTGTCCTTCAAGGAGTATGGGAAAACACGTAATCTCATTGCTTCTTTAGCTTCTCGGTTGTAATTGAAAGTGCCGCAAACTTCCAGGAAGTTACTGATGTGGACATTAGGATCTTCAGTTGCATTCCCCCAAAACTGAACTGACTGCTGAATCATCTGAATCCATGTTTTGATGTCACTTGCATTTGCTGGTAATAGAGGAAGTACAATGCAAGAAATGAGTCTGTCAACCACCGGAATGGTTCTGCTCGAATGGGAATTGGTGGTGCAACGTTCAAAGGTCCAGGTTCCATGTTGACTACAGCTTTTTGGCCTTCGCCTTTCCCTTCTCAACTGTCTGATGGTTCTTTCAATTTCTGGGTCAAACGGTCGAAGTTCAAAGCTTCTGGTTCGTCTCATGTAGTTTCTGAGAACCTGAAACACAAGAAAACAAAAACAATAAGTAAAAAGAAATTAGATACAAGTAACGTATCTAACCCTAAAACTAATAGTGAAAGATAAATAAGTCACCGGCAACGGCGCCAAAAACTTGACCGGTGTAAACACACACGTATAACGCAAGTGCATGTATCGTTCAAGTAGTATTAAAAAAAAAAGTTGATGGTCAGACGCAAAGATCTAGGGTTGTGAATCATTCTAATATCATTTAAAAGATGAAGTGGTTATTTCATGTTTGTGTAATAAATCAGTTTACTAACCTGGAACACTAAATTATGCAAAAGCCTTTGTCGATGGTCAGACGCAAATACCCAGTTTAACCGAATTGAACCATATGTCTATGTCAACCAAATTATTTGGATTCATTAAGTTTAAGTTCCAATTATGGCTCCCCCGCCCGACAGGTATATGTCTATCCTGTAAGGAAATCTATTAAAGACTTATCTATCCTCAAGGAAGATCGTGGACTATTAAGTCTAAGGCTGAAACCTAAAATCCCTATGTCTAGTTCATTTTAGATTTACCACATCAATCTTATTGGTGATCAGACAACAAGAAACATTAAGCTTAAGACTTAATAAGTAAACCTTTAAATTACCCAAACTACAAAATAACCCTTTATAAACCGGTGATATTAGAATTCATCACAACCCCAGATAACTAACATATAACTAGGGCTAGTAAAAACTTAAAAGTAAAAGACATAAAGTAAAAGCTGAAAAGTAAAATAAAATAAAATGCTAAGGTAAAAAGAATTACTTTTAGTATTTACTATTTTAGATATCTCCAATAAAATAATATATAAACTTGTGATAATATTACCAACCGACCAATCTGGCGGTATCCTTTATTAGTCAGGTTTAAACCAGATTAAAATGATTACCAACCGACCAATCTGGCGGTATCATTTTTAAGTCAATATTTTAAATAGTGAATATATTATTTTTAAGGGAGATTAATCTAATTAGTAACAGTAAAAGATTACCTTTCACCCTAGCTGGGGAAGTTACCTCCTCATGGTGAATAGTAAAAAACTGTAAAAAGTAAAAAAAAAAGTAAATTACTATATTAACAAAACGTAATTAAAATTATTTACAAAACTAAAAATTAAAAAAAACTAAAAACTAAAAGAAACTAGAGAGAGAAACTCTCTATTTACATCAAAGAGATGAGAGAGAGTGGTACATATAAAACTGAAATCTCGAGCTCAATTTATAGGCGCGGATAGGCATCCGGCGTCGCGACGCTGAGGCCTTTGGCGTCGCTACGCCAGCTTCTGTCGACGTGGCACGCTCTGGTTCGTCGGTTGCAGATTCTGGATAAGATGATAAGGTGACATGTGGCGAGGTTGTTGGAGACTCAATTATTGTGACACATGGCGACTTCTGATTGGTTGGCTAGATTCTTATCCGCCACGTGTCAGATAAGGATTAGATAGCCAATAATTGATACTGACGTGGCGCTGACGTGGCGGTGATGTGGTGGTGATGTGGCGACATGTGGGAAAGAAACTATCGGCACCGTAGGATTACGGCACGTGGCACTTCCTGATTGGCTGATGATGACATGGCGGTGAGGTGGCAGTTTGACTTGGTCAACCTGGTGATGTGGCTGATGACGTGGCAATGACATAGAGTGACACGTGGCACACATGGCGATGATGACTGTCGGCACCGTAGGATGATGACACGTGGCATGGCGCATTTTAGCTGATCGGTTGTGATGGTGACACGTGGCACGTTAGCAAAGTCAAATTTTTCTCAGATTCTGATTTGTGGACCTGGCGCACGTTAGCACCGTTCGGCGCATGTTAGGCGTCGCGACGCTGAATGTCTTGGCGTCGCGACGCGGGAAATTACCAAAATGTCATTTTCGTCTAATTTTCACTGTTTTGGCCCAAATCACCTCCAGAATGTCCTGAAACTTTATTTATCTATAAGATATCACAAAACACATCAAAATATTCACAAAACTCAAGAAACTATACAAAATATTAGGTTAAATGAGTGGGTAATAGTGATAGATTTACCACTCATCAGTTATCCTGGTCTACGAAGACCTAAAGTTTGTCCTGACGGAGGAGTGTCCTCCCGAGCCGGCCAGAAATACTGGCCAAGCTGTGTGCGATGCCTACCAAAAATGGGTCGCAACTAATGAGAAATCCTAATGTTACTTGCTAGCAGGGATGTATGAGGTTCTCACTGCAAAGTATGAACCTATGACTTTAGCATCTCAGATGATGGAGTCATTACAGGGCATGTTCGGCATCATTCAGAGCATCAACATCATGAGGAAATGGTCTCAACGATGACTGCTAGGATGAAGGATGAGATATCAGTTCGAGAGCATGTCTTGAGGATGATGACCTATCTCAACACTGCTGAAACCTATGGAGCTCGTATTGACGAGCGTAGCCAGGTGACCATGATTATTGAAACTCATTCAAAGAGTTTCATGCAGTTTAAAAGCAACTATGTTATGAACAAGTTGATTTTTACTTTCCCAGCTGCTTAATGAGCTCATCCACTACGAGTCAATGCATGTGGATCCTCATAAGCCCAGTGCTGAGTCAAATGTTGCCAAGTCTCAAAATCTGTAAAGATGAAAAACAATAGTACTGGGAAGGCTAAGGCTAAGCCCATGAAGAATAAAATCAAGAAATGATCCAAGGATGCCAAGCCCAAGGGAAAATGTTTCCACTGCAACAAGAACGGACATTGGAAAAGGAATTGTCCTAAATACCTTGCTGAGCTGAAGGAGAAAAAGGATATAAGCAAATATGATTTACTCGTTATCGAATCTCTATTAGTAGACGATGATAAATCCGCCTAGATTGTTGATTCTGGAGCCACTAACCATGCTTGTTCTTCTTTGCAGCTATTTAACTCATGGAGGGACCTTGCCGAAGGTGACTACACCATGAGGGTCGGGACATGGGATGTCATTTTAGCAAGAGCAGTGGGAGTTTCCAGTTTAAATTTTACAAAAAAGGTTATTTAAATTTGAACAATGTGTTATTCATTCCTGGTTTTCGCAAGAATTTGATTTCTGTTTCTAAACTTTTGGATGATGGTTTTTCAGTTTCTTTTAAAAGAAATTTGGTTATTATTGGTAGAAATGGATTAACCATATGCAGAGGAAACTCAGAAAATAACTTGTCTGTGTTAAGACCGTTAACACATAGGTCACTGCTCAACGTTGAAATGTTTAAGATTGAGAAACCTAAAACTAAACGGATAAAGATTTCTCATGATGAAACATATCTATGGCATCTTAGACTTGGTCATATCAGCCTTGACCGGATAGATAGGTTGATAAATAACGGAACCTTAAACCAGTTAAAGCTCAGAACTTTACCAGTTTGTGAATCATACTTAGGAAAAATGACCAAGAGACCTTTTACTGGAAAAGGAATAAGAGCCAATCAACCACTTGAGCTTATACATTCAGACATTTATGGACCGATGAATGTAAGAGCCCGAGGTGGTTATGAATACTTCATCACATTTATTGACGATTATTCCAGATATGTGTATGTTTACCTAATGCAGCATAAGTCAGATATTTTTGAAAAGTTCAAAGAGTATCATGCTGAGGTTGAAAACCAATTAGGTAAAACAATCAAAAATCTATGATCAGATCGTGGAGAAGAATACCTTGACATAGATTTTGAGGACTTCTTAGTTGAGCATGGGATAGTATCCCAGCTCACAGCGCCTGTAACACCACAACAAAATGGTGTTGCAGAAAGGAGAAATCGGACCCTACTAGACATTATGAGATCTATGTTTAGTTATAGTTCACTACCTAGTTCATTCTGGGGATATGCATTGCAAACTACTATGTATATTGTTAATGTAGTTCCATCTAAGTCTGTTTCTAAAACTCCCTTAGAGTTATAGAGTGGTAGTAAAACTAGTTT
The DNA here is from genome assembly GCA_019454045.1 of Zanthoxylum bungeanum. NCBI lineage: Eukaryota > Viridiplantae > Streptophyta > Magnoliopsida > Sapindales > Rutaceae > Zanthoxylum > Zanthoxylum bungeanum. The sequence goes on from SKCR01037578.1 coordinate 37,235, forward strand.
ACGATATTTCTGCATATGGGGTGTCCAGCACATGTGCTGAAGAATAAGACTACAAAGTTAGAACTACGATCTCAAGTGTGCCTATTTGTAGGTTATCCTAAGGATACTAGGGGTGGATACTTCTATAGCTCTGAAGATAACAAAGTGTTTATATCGAAAAATGCTACGTTTCTGGAGGAGGCCTATATGAGGGAGTTCAAACATCGAAGTAAAGTGTTAGTTGAGGATTTAATTGTTGGTTCGACCAGCACACCATCGTCAAGGACAATTGATAAATACATAGCACCTTCGACATCTGAGCATCAGATGCAAGTTCATCAGAATGATCTGCCATCTAGACGTAGTGGGAGGGTTGCATGACAACTTGATTGCTATCTAGGAGTTGGAGAGGAGCACGTTGTCACATCTAGCGATGGAATAGATGATCCATTGACCTATCGTAGTGCAATAGATGACTCTGATAAAGAGGAATGGCTCAAAGCCATGAACCTGGAGATGAAGTCTATGTACTCTAACTCAGTCTGGGAACTTGTAGACCAACCTGATGGGGGTAAAACCTATAGGTTGCAAGTGGATCTAAAAGAGAAAGATGGGAGCAGATGGGAAGGTACAGACCTTCAAGGCTAGGCTAGTGGCCAAGGGTTATACCCAGAAAGATGGAGTTGACTATAAGGAAACTTTCTCGCCAGTAGCCATGCTCAAATCCATTCGCACTCTTCTATCCATTGCTGCATATTATGACTATGAAATTTGGAAAATGGACATCAAGACTACATTCTTGAATGGAAATCTTGATGAGTGTATCTATATGGTATAACTAGAGGGGTTCATAGCCCAAGGTCAAGAGAAAAAGGTTTGCAAGCTGCAAATGTCCATTTATGGACTTAAGCGAGCATCTCGATCTTGGAATATAAGATTTGATACCACGATCAAGTTTTATGACTTTGATCAGAATGTTGATGAGCCTTGTGTATACAAGCGCGTCATTAACTGGAATGTGGTTTTTCTTATTTTATACGTCGATGATATTTTACTCATTGGAAATTATGTAAAGATATTATCGGATGTGAAAACATGGCTAGCTAACCAATTCCAAATGAAAGATTTTGGAGAGGCCAGTTACGTTCTTCGGATTCAGATACTTCAGGATTGCAAGAAACGACTATTAGCTATGTCTCAGGCATCATATATCGACAAGATCCTTATGCGATTTGGGATGTAGAATTCCAAGAAAGGAAATCTGCCTTAACGACATGGAATTCATTTGTCAAATAAACAATCTCATAAGACACCTCAATATGTTGAGGAAATGAGACATATCCTATATGCCTCAGCAGTTGGTAGTCTCATGTATGCTATGTTATGCACAAGATCGGACATCTATTTTGTAGTTGGAGTAGTCAGTAGGTTTCTGTAGACAATAGAACCTGGGCGATGCCGTTCCTAGGCTCGCGGCCTAGTTGGGAGTACGGAGTAGCCACGGGGGACTAAACCGGAGAGTAATGGAGTCGCCACCCGGTGTGAACCGGGAAAATGAGATTTAAGGCCGCACTCACCCCTCGCAAGGGAAAACCTCAAACCGTTGGGTTCGGAATGGTCCCTTACTTATGTCACTTGTAATAAAAGGATTTATGTAATAATTTAACCAGGCTTAAATAACATTTATTTCCAAAAAATATCATGCTTCTAAATTCATATGCATACATCAACAAGTTCATCACAACATGCAACATCACATGACAATCTCATGAACATATTTCAATCCTATGATATGGAAAACTAAGAACAACCTAATCATGCTTGAGTACTATCTCATGAACCTATTAACCAAATAACATGCTAACAGCCTAATCATGCTTGAATACAATCCCAAGAACACATAGAATGGATAAATGCAGGAATACAAATAATACGGTTGGCTATATAACACAAGAAAGATCAACCAAGAGGCAATTATGCATGAATATGATAAGACAGACTCAGTTTAGTGTGTGCGCGTTCGTGTAGCATTCGTAAACGCGTTCGAACGGTAAACAGAGGGTTCACATTCGTATGGCGTTTGATAACGCGTTCGAACGGAAATGAAACAGAATGCTCGCGTTCGTATGGCGTTGATAACGCGTTCGAACGAAAATGAAACAAAATGCTCGCGTTCGTATGACGTTTGATAAAGCGTTCGAACGGAAATGAAACAGAATGCTCACGTTCGTATGGCATTCGTGAACGCGTTTGAACGGAAATGAGACCTGATGCATGACAAGGCAAAATACCTGCGCGTTCGAGTTACGTTCATAAACGCGTTCGAACGGGAACAGACCTCATGCATGAAATGGGACGCAATACATAAACAACAAAATAAAGGGGGGCGCGGCGAAGTACTGCCGTAAAGGTGGCCTTTTGGGGGCTCTTGATCTCTCAAAGAGAGGACCTTTAGACCAACATACTAAGCCCATGCGCGTCATATCACATCATGCATACAAACATAAAGACAATCATATTCAACTAAGCATGTCCGATTGAACGTGTCTTGCATCCAACCGAACACACATCAACCGGCGCGGCAAAGCATCGTGGTAAAGGGCTTTAACTCCTCCCTATAGGGGATCTTTCATTCCACTTACTAAGCCCATGCGCTCGATTAAACCATGCATAAATAAGCAACAATATTAAACGTAATGTGTCCGATTGAACGTATCTCGCATTCAACCGAACACACTTCAATCGGTGCGGAAAAGCATCGTGGTGAAGGATTTTAACCTTTCCGATTAGGGGACCTTTCATCACACTTACTGAGCCCATGCACTCGATTATATCATACACAAATAAGCGACATACAGAATTTAAGTAACAAGAAATAGATAAACCAAAGCAACACAAAACAAGAGAAGGTGTCATTTACTCAAGTGGTACGTGGAGTTGTATCCCAAGTACAGACCGCACTACCGTCCATTCGGATTCGGCTACGGAATTTACATCTGGGTTTCCATCCTATATACCACAAGAGACGACACTCTTCCATTTCATTCAAGCCACAACATGCGTCCATAAACGACTCTCATGCGAATAAAATTCAATAATAAAGGAAACGAATATAAACTAATGAAAAAGTGCCCTCAGGTCTAACCTTTTAAGTCGTCTCTCGGACTCGCGTTTCACGAAGATCGGAAGGGGTAAAGCTCTGTAACTCTTCCGATTCACTGGTTCACTGCTCTCGTTCGTTGTCTTACTGTTTTGGGTCGTCGTCCTCCGTCTTTTGCTGCTATTTTGACTCCGATTCGCTGCCGCTGCTACTGTTCTGCTGCTGTATTTTAGTTACTATTTTTGGGATGTTTTGGCTACTGTTTTGGGTGTGATTTTCGGTGATGTTATGGTGTGGTTCGGGGGCTGTTTTATGTGTGTGTTTAGGGCTGCTGTATGGGCTGTTTTAGGAAGTGTAGGGGCTGCTGTTTTAAGGTATGATTTCGGCAATGGGAGAGTAAGGGTGAAGAGAACTCTTTCTTGTTACTTTCTTGAGTGGCTAGGGCTCTTGGTGTGTTATGATGGTGCTTTTAATGTGAAGGCTTGGGGTTATTTTCTTTTCTCTTCTGATTTGTGTGAGTTGTGTGTATGTTATATGTATGAGCTAGCTAGGGTTGAGAAGGTGGTGAATGGTTCTTTTTATAGGCAAAGGGTTAGGCTTGACAAGGAAAGGGATTTGATTTGGTGTTGGATAAGGGAAGTCAAAGATTGAGGGGGGACAAATCTTGGCTAGATAGGGAAGGTTGGATATTAGTTTATGTTGATTAGGCATACAATATTTTAAGTTTGGGAATAATATATGGTTGATTGATTTTAACTTGGTATGATTATATTTGATTGGTTTAGATTTCACCATGTGTTAAATATGTGTTTTAAGTGGGCTTGGGCGTGTGGGCCAAGGCTTGGGCGAATTGGGCTTGATGTGAGGCTAGCAGCAAAACCAGAATTACCGACACCGTTCGAACGCCTCCTCGAACATGGCACGAACGTCCGCAATCTGCCTGACGTTCGAACGAAGTAACGAACGCAGCACCAACGAAGACAGTGAACTTGTTTATTCTGAATTCCCCCTTCCGATGTCCGTTTTCCGTGACCTCTGTGACTTAAAAGGTAGTGTCTCCAAAATGAGACTCATCATAGGGACTTATGTGTAAAAATGCAGTGCCTACAGTTTCAGTCTAACCCAGGATTGGGTTTTTGGGTGGCTATGAAACACATCCTCAAGTATCTTAAGAGAACGAGAGATAATATGCTTGTATATTCCAGTGAGGGTATAACCTGAGGGGATCTACAGACTCTGATTTTAAGACAGATGTCGATTCTAGGAAATCAATATTTGGATCAGTATTTACCCTAGGTGGTGGGGCTATAGTATGGCGGAGTATAAAGCAATCTTGCATTGTTGACTCCACCATGGAGGCTGAGTATGTAGTAGCTTGTGAAGCAACTAAGAAAGCAGTTTGGCTCCGTAAATTCTTGGGAGATATGGAAGTTGTTCCAGATATGGATAAACCACTCACACTTTATTGCGATAATAGTGGTGTAGTGGCAAATTCAAAAGAACCGAGAAGCCAGAAGAGAGGAAAGTATATAGAGAAGGGAATATCATCTCATCCGGGAGATAGTGCATAGAGGAGACATTTCTGTCATAAAGATTGCATCCGTAGAGAACCTGGCTGATCCGTTTACAAAGACCTTTTTGGCTAAAGTGTTTAAAAGTCACCTAGATGGTCTAGGATTACATGACATGTCCCATTTGCTCTAGTGCAAGTGGGAGATTATTGGGATATATGCCCTAGAGCTTCATGTAATGTAAACGGTTTTATATGTTATGAAATAAAATGATGTATTATTCATTTATCAAAATGTTTGTTTACTTTCGCATATTGTAAATTATCTTGATTACCCTATATTACACATGTACCTTCAGACTTAGTGCATGAATGTCATACACAAGAGAATTTAATTCTGAAGTTAGTAATCTAAAATAGTCCATAGAAGGAAACAAAGCGGGTACTTTGTTTGTCGTTTATCTATAGCTGCGGTCCATTCTATAATTGTATGGCGACCTTGATCCGGGATCGTCCATGTGGAGACATGAGAATGGAGGCACATTGTATGATGCGATCATATAGGACTGGACCCAGATAGAAATGACTTTCTTATAATATCCGTTAAATAAAGAAATTCATTTAGATATACTAGATGGTCATATATGGATTGATCTTAATCATGAGTGTACCACGAACTCCTGCATGACAGGCTATTTCCTTTGATTTACAAAGGTGAGGTTGGTGTAGCAGTCCCAACCAATAGCTACGTACTTTGAGGGCATAATCTGGTGTGTAGCGGGGGACGTTTTACATAGACATGGAATTCACTCCTTCTTGCGAGAAGTTGAGGAGTATCTTTCTTAATGGGTTGATTCGATACTTGAACGGTTAGAGTGCTCAAGTCTTTCTATTACGAATAGAAATATTAAAATTCATAATGGTTATGATAAATCGTTCATTAGAGAATCAATGGTACTTAAGGTAAAAATAATTAGAGGGGTAAAACAGACATTATGACTCAACTTTAATTACGAGATACTCGTGAAGGGTTAATCTATATGTAGTGACTATATAGATGGACACCGACTTGGTTCAGCTTAATATTCTATCTGCGGCAACGAGAGTGCAGCTTCGGATTTTTAGTGGAATAATCCGGAGTTAATAATTCAGAATATTTAATTAAGAGCTTAATTAATATTTCGAGATTATTGGAGCTTGGAACCGTAGGTCAATTTGGTCCTCGTGCTAGCTCAATATACTGTAGCGGATTGAGTATAATTGGATAGTCCAATTATATAATTACATATGTATAAATATTATTAATATGATTATAATATTATTTTGTCACACTTGAAACTATATGTTAAAATTTACATATGGTTTTATTAAATATTTGATATTTAATCACATGTTTAAATTATATAGGATATAATTTAATGAAATGATAAATTTGGGATTTCCAATTTTGGGTTGTAGAAAGCCTTGAGTATTTTGGTGGTTACACTTTCTGAAAGGTAATTACACCTTTCATTTTTGTAAGATATCTTTTATTATAGTAATAAAAGTTGTGTTACAAAATTAAATAAAAAATACACAATGGCCGAAAATTGGAGGTTGGAAAAGGGAAGATTTCTTTTGTTTTTGGAAACAAACAAACCTAAGTATAAAAAGAAAAATTATTTTTCTTTTTACCTAATCTTTCATTCTAACCCTAGCCTGCATCTTCTTCTTCTCCAATTCTATCAAAGTGTTGAAAGAAAACAAAATAAGAACAATAAGAAAATAAAATAGAAATACAACTGTGATTCCATCTCTAAAACGTTTAGGGATTTAATATTGTGAGTCTAGCCCACACTAGTTTCCGTTGGTAATGTGATATAGCTCGAAAGACTTTGTGGTGTCCAACAAATAATCACCTTCATCTTTTTTCTTGTTTGGTACTCGGCAATGAGGCTTATTTTGATCACTGTTGCCCTTTATTTGGTAAAACGGAACTCGGTTTGGTTTCGTTTTAAAATCCAGAATTTTTGGCGAACATGTTGGATAATTATGACCCATAGCATCACTATTTGTAAAAGACATTGTGGTTTTTGTACAAATTAACTATGTGACAAAGGAAATTGCTATTTTATCATTTTGTAATTAGATTACTTTGATATATATAAATGATAAAAGTCCTTATGATTAGTTCCAGATTAATAGGATATGAGACAGTATTAATCCACGAATGGTTTAATCATTAAATATCCCTAGTCGTATTTTTATCGAGACTGGACATCGATAATGTAGAATAGACTAGTATTACACTTGTGCGCGTTATGGAAGCTTAACGACATAGTTCTCATATATTTAAGTATATGATACTTATGCAAGTGTGATAAGAGGTTCTATTAGCCGTTGGACCGGGAACAGCTTCGCTCTGGATAGACCCATCGGAATCTCATTGGTAGTATGACTATGTGTCTATGGGAATCTGCATCAGGGTAGCTGTATGTGGTCTTAACCTGAGACTTGCATCGCTAATACTTGCGACAATCAGTACGCTTTGGTTTTGGTCGTCCAGGGCTTTAACAGGTTCTGTGTATGCTTCTTCTGGTTTACTGAGAATCGTAGTGTATTGGGTGTGATGTCAAGATGGAAGTATCACTTCAGTCATATGGAGAAGATGATCACACATAGATACAAAACTAGTACTCTAATATGCTGCAACTATCGGGATAGTATGACTAGGTCATGATTATTCGATTAAAGAGATTAGTTACTAGTGATCCGATATATGCTTCGTACGAGGAAGATATAATTCCAGCCTCAGGCCTATCATGTGACATCTGATACTGGATCATAATACGCAATACATAGTATACTATGCCTGATATAGATTATATATTCTTCGTTGAATATTTCTGGAAAATTGGGTAGGCACGGTGCTTTGCTAGAAGCCAACCATGTCTTGTAAATCGGTGAGAACGTGGTACACGGTACGCACGTGTCGGATAGTCCGACAACCAGATTTACTGCCAACATATCCATGGATCTCTTGGGTCGCTTCCCAAAGATTCACCAATGACATTTGACTCGAACAGAATTAATCTAGGATTAATTATAAGAGAGAGAAAATTAATCAGGGATTAATTGCGGCAATAATTTATCTGGGATAAAATTCGAATAGAAGAGAGAGCGCGATTAATTTGGAATTAATCGATTAAATAATATATTGGATATATTAATTGAAATCGGATTTCAATACGAAATTAAAATTGGATTTTAATTCGGGCGAACGAATTAATTTGGAATTAATTCGCAAGCGACTTTCGTAATAATTTTGCTAGGCATTATTATTTAATTAAATTTGAATTAATTACGTCGCGATTGAAAATTCGTTTAATCGGATTAATCGAATCCGGGCCCAAAGTGTGTTGCGTAACCCAATCAAATTTTGAATTTATAGTGGGACCCACTTCACTTACATCATTAGTCACCTTTTTGGTGATGGAAGTGGTTGAGAGCATTTATTGCAAAATTGCTCAACACACTTTGCTTTTTCTTTTTTGAAAAGATATACACAACTTTTTGGAAATTGACTTTGGTAATTGTTTTGAAAATAAAATATCAAAAACACAAAAGCTCTCTCCTTCTCCCTCAATGACGTGATCCTAGGGTTCATTTCTCCTTTGATTTTGCTTCAAAATCAAGCTTGCTAGCATATTAAGAGTTGATTAAGGTGATAGGGAAAGTCACCCTTGGGTTGGAATGTTAGTGTCCTAGACATGCCCAAGGTCTCTAAGTCATGATATTGTGTGAATAAAACAAAGTAAGATGCGGAAAATCACTTACAATGAACGGATGAGAATTTGAAAATTTTGTATGTTTGTTTGAAGCTCCAAGCCTTCTTTGAGTGAATCCAACCCAATGGTAAGTTTCCCTATCACCTTAATCAACTCCAAATGTGCTAGCAAGCTTGAATTTTTGCAACAAAAACTTCAAAATGAGAAGGAAAGTTTCGGCCAACCAACGGAAGGCAGAAGAGAGAGTTTTCTTTGTATTTTATTTTCTAAAAACAATCACAAAAAATATGCCTTGCAAAAAGTGGTATATTTTTTCCAAAAAGAAAAAGCAAAGTCAAAGTGTGTTGGAGGGAAAATGGCATTAAATTCCCTCAACCACTTCCGTCACTCATGTAGACATTTGATGTAAGTTGGTGGGCCCCACCTCTTAAATTTAAAATTCAAGTGGCTTGCTCAACACACTTCGGGCTCGGATTCGTTTAATCCGATTAAACGAATTTTCCGTCGCGGCATAATTAAATGCAATTTAATTAAATAATAATGCTTAGCAAAATTATTACGAAAGTCGCTTGTGAATTAATTCCAAATTAATTTGTTCGCCCAAATTAAAATCCAATTTTAATTCCGCATTGAAATCCGATTTCAATTAATATATCCAATATATTATTTAATCGATTAATTCCAAATTAATCGCGTTCTCTCTTCTATTAGAATTTTATCCCAGATAAATTCTTACCGCAATTAATCTCAGATTAATTTTCTCTCTCTTATAATTAATCCTAGATTAATTCTGTTCGAGTCAAAGGTCATCGGTGAATCTTTGGGGAGCGATCCAAGAGATCCCTGGATATGTTGGCAGTAAATCCGGTTGTCGGACTATCCGAACACGTGCGTACCCCGTACCACGTTCTTACCGATTTACAAGACATGGTTGGCTTCTAGCAAAGCACCGTCCATACCCAATTCTCCAGAAATATTAAACAAAGAATATATAATCTATATCGGACATAGTATACTATGTATTGCGTATTACGATCCAATATCGGATGTCACATGCTAGGCCTGGGGCTGAACCACATACACCTACCCTGATTTGAATTCCCATAGACACATAGTTATACTACCAATGGGATTCCGAGGGGTCTATCCAGAGCGAAGCTGTTTTCGGTCCAACGGCTAACAGAACCTCATATCACACTTGCATAAGTATCTTATACTTAAATATATGAGAACTATGTCGTTAAGCTTCCATAATGCGCACAAGTGTAATACTAGTCTATTCCGCATTATCGATGTCCAGTCTCGATAATACTACGACTAGGGATATTTAATGATTAAACTATTCGTGGATTAATATTGTCTCATATCTTATTAATCCGGAACTAATCATAAGGACTTTTATCATTTATATATATATTCAAGTAATCCAATTACAAAATGATAAAATAACAATTTCCTTTGTCACATAGTTAATTTGTACAAAAACCACAATGTCTTTTACAAATAGTGATGTTATGGGTCATAATTGTCCAATAATCTCCCACTTGGCTCATAGACAATCACTCAAGTATCTAACACCTAAACTATGTATGTGTCGCTCAAACTTCTGCTGAGAAATAGCTTTCGTCAGCGGATCTGCAATGTTGTCTTCTGAAGCGATCTTTTCGATCTTCAAATCACCACGATGTATGATCTCACAAATCAGATGGAAACGTCGAAGTACATGCTTGGATCGTTGATGAGACCGTGGTTCCTTAGCTTGCGCTATAGCCCCGTTATTGTCATCATACAAAGGAACGGGCTTAGCTGCTAACGGAAATACTCCTAACCCAATTAGGAATTTATGGATCCAAACTGCTTCTTTTGCTGCCTCAGCTGCAGCGATATATTCTGCTTCTATTGTTGAATCAGCAACAGTCTCTTAGTTGGAAGATTTCCAGCTCACTACTCCGTTGTTCAAACAAAATATATACCCAGATTGCGACTTATAGTCGTCTTTATCAGTTTGGAAACTTGCATCGGTGAACCGAGTCACCTCAAGTTCTCCATCTCCATAGACTAAGAAAACATCTTTAATTCGTCTAAGATAATTAAGGATGTTCTTAACAGCAACCCAGTGACCATCACCTGGATCGGTCTGATAGTGACCGCATATGCTCAAAGCATATGAGACATCAGGTCGTGTACATATCATGAAATACATGATCGATCTGACTATAGAAGCGAACGGGATCTGACTCATGTTATCTCTCTCATCTTGATTTTTAGGACACAAGTCCTTAGATAGAGAGACGTCATGTTACACTGGAAGCAGTCCCCTCTTAGACTGATCCATGTTGAATCTCTTCAACATTTTGTCAATGTACGAGCTTTGGGAGAGTCCAGACAGCTTTCTGGATCTATCCCGGTAGATCCTTATTCCCACAATAAAACCTGCTTCTCCCAAATCTTTCATGGAAATTTTAATGAAAGCCAAGCTTTCACCGATTGTAGCATGGGAATTTCATTTCCAATAAGCAATACATCATCAACGTAAAGGACAATGAATGTCAGTGCGCTCCCACTAACCTTCTTATATACACAAGAATCATCTTCATTTTGAATGAAATCATATTCTTTTATGATCTCATCAAAACGTTGGTTCCAAGAACGTGATGCTTGCTTCAATCCATAAATGGATCGATTTAACTTGCAAACCTTGTTTGCATGTTTTGGTATGATAAAACCGTCAGGCTGTTGCATATAAACATCCTCCAAAAGGTTTCCGTTAAGGAAAGTGGTTTTGACGTCCATCTGCCATATTTCATAATCGAAATATGCAGCAATAGCAAGCATTATCCGAATGGATTTAATCATGGCAACAGGTGAAAAAGTTTCCTCGTAATCGAAACCATGTCGTTGATGATACCCTTTCGCTATAAGCCTAGCTTTGTATATTTGTATGTTACCATCCATGTATGTCTTCTTATTGAAGACCCATTTACAACCAATCGGCTTAACGCCTTCCGGTGCATCAATCAGTGCCCAAACTTGGTTGGTATACATGAAATCCATTTCAGACTTCATGGCTTTTTTCCATAAGGCGGAGTCGATACCTTGTATCGCTTCCTCATACGTAGTCGGCTCATTATCATCAAAAAGATTAATATCTACATAAGGTGAGATTAGAAACCCATACCTCTCAGGTTTTTTTCTAACTCTCTCCGACCTACGCGGTTCTTGTGTATTAGAAGATTGTGGTATAGTCTCATCCCTGATGAACTATTCGTGTTCCGTGAGGGAGTCTATGCCAGGAACAGAATCACTCAGATTTTCCCACTTACCACTGTATTTAGGAATTCCTTTTCAAGGAAAACCGCATGGAGAGCAACAAATACCTTGTTCTCTTGTGGGTTGTAGAAGTAATATCCTTTGGTTTCCCTAGGATAACCTAAAAATAGGCACTTATCCGATTTGGGTTCTAGTTTGGTACCATCCAAACGTTTAACATATGCCAAGCATCCCCTAATCTTCAGGAATGAGAAACCTGGTTTCTTTCCTGTCCATATTTCATATGGAGTCTATTCTACAGACTTTGACGGAACCTTATTCAAAATAAGTATTGCACTGTTCAATACGTATCCCCATCATTGACCTTACCATGTCTAACAAAGTTCGGTTTCTCTGTTCGGACACACCATTCAGTTGAGGTGTTCCGGGAGGAGTCCACTGTGAAAGAATACCATACTCTTTCAAGTAATCGAGAAACTCATTGCTCAAGTATTCTCCACCACGGTCCGACCGTAATATTTTAATACTTTTATCGGTCTATTTTTCTACTTCGTGTCGAAACTCTTTGAATTTCTCAAATGTTTCCGACTTATGTCTCATTAGATACACATAACCATAACGCGAGGCATCATCCGTAAAGGTTACGAAGTATTCATATCCACCTCTAGCCTGGCTAGACATGGGCCCACATCTGTTTTACTCATTTTGAGCCTTTTGTATATCATATTATATGTTTGAGATTCATTTATATTTAAAATATAAAGACCATTATTTGCATCATCATTACATATCTCAAAATTATCTTTATAAACAAAACACCCAGTGTTTCGAAATATAAAAGTGTACCGGTTTTGGGTCAAACAAGATACAGAGATAATGTTTCTAGTCAAACTAGGTACATAATAACAGCCTGATAAAGTAAGTACATGTCCCGAGGGCAGTTCCAAAATATAGGTCCCTACAACTAAAACAGCGACTCTGGTCCCGTTTCCAACTCGTAGGTCAATCTCGTCTGAGGCCAGTCTCCTGTTAATCTGCAGATCATGCACATCAGTACATATATGAGTACCATATCCAGAATCAAAAATCCAATTTTTAAAACTAGAAGGAGACATGTTTATTTCAATAACAAACATACCTGAAGCCGGAGCCTTGCCCGCCTTCACTTCCTTCATGTGCACCTTGTACTCAAAGCAGTCACGCTTCCAGTGACCCCGTCTGCCACACTGCAGGTAGACATCTTGGGATTTGTCATTTGCCTTCTCAGAAGACTTTGATGATTTGGCCTTGCCATTTCTTTTCTTCTTCTTCACACCTCCAGAAGCCTTCGGCCAAGCCTTTGCCTTCTGAGATGTCGAAGCAAAGTGCGCCTCACATTTCTTGCCCTTCAGAAGCTTTGGCTCTGCCTCTTTCAGCATCGTCATCAACTCTCCAAGAGTCTTCTATTGGTTCATCATATTTTAGTTCATGATGAACCCGCCCCAGTAGTCAGACAGAAACTATAAGATCAAATCTATGGAAGTCTCAGCCTCAAAGGTTAAGCCTAGCTGACCTAACTGTTTGATGTCCGCAATCATCTGCGACACATAGTGCTCGACAGATGTACCCTCTGACATGCGAGAGCGAAAGAGTTTCTTCTGCAATTCATACTTCTGAAATCTTAGGTTAGATCTATGAAGGTCCTTCAATTTCAATATCATGTTGTAGGGATCCAATCCCTTGTTTTGACGATGAAATTGAGGGGTCATTGCGGCAAGCATGACAGACTGAGCAGTTACGTTGTCATCATTGTGAGTCTTCCAAAGCTCATGATGAACAACTCACTCATGTCCAGGCTCAGGCCCGAGAGGTCTGTCTATTACATAGAGTAACTTCTCGGCTCCCAGGACAATCCTGAGATTCATCTCCCAGTCTGGAAAATTGGAGCCGTTAAAGACATTATCGCCCATGACGATGTCTCTGACGCTAATCTTTCCAGTCATCTTGATTGCAATAGTCTAACTATTCAATCAACGATATCGGGTATAGTCAAATGTAATGATTAATATAGTCCAACTATATAATCAACTACAAATGAAGTTATGGTACAGTCCAACTGTTCAAAGAAAACAATAAAATATTTATCCAACTAATATAAATATATAACGACGAAAATAATTTAAAAGCGCGTATTTGGCAAGTATTAAACGAAATTGCAAATTTAATACTGGTCTCCCACTATTTTTCGGCTAGCCTCTAACCCTCTGTTCAGTACTCGGGAAACCCAGTATTAAATTGGGCCTAATGGGCCTAAATGATTTTTGGCAAAAAGGTGATTCCTTATTGGGCCTTGGCATCTTGGATTGGATCCATATTGGTCAAAGCCCTGCCTTAAGAATTAATTGAAAGCCCATTGGACTTTAATTAAATTAGTATTGGATACTAATTGGACTTTTGAGACCCATTTAGATTAGATTTAGAATCTAAGTCTAAAAGACAGTAAAATAAGTGTAATTATTTAATTTGGAATTAAATTCGAATTAGTATTGGATACAAATTAAATTGGATTTAAAATTGTAGTTCGATATAATTCAAGAATACGTACTTTGAGTATTTATTCTTAAACGAGTTGGACTCGCGCAAATCAAATCGTTGTTTGAACATTGGATTGTCATTAATTCAAAGATTAATTGGATTAGATTGATTGAATAACATGCTTTGTGTGAATACATGGATGTATTTGTATGAATAATGTATATCGGATGGATATTAGAAGGGTGAGGGCAATTTTGGAAATTATTGTAATAAATTTAGAATTTATTAAATTGGACCTGCGTGTCCAGCCTATTATCTCTTTACTCTTTTCACTTCTCACCAATTCCCCTAAATATAAATGAGGTTTCTTTAATGTATTATGTAATTGGGTAGAAGTATGAATAGTGCTAGCGGGAGACAGGAAATTGAGAGATTTGTTCTATGAACAATTTGTTATATATCCATCCGTATATCATTATTAATTTATTCGCGCCTTATTATGCTTTTAGAATGCATGCTTAAGGCTGTATGATGAAACCTAATCAAATATAATAAATTGGTTGCCAATTTACGCGAAAAACCCTCATTACATATTAAGCGTTTTCCTTCCATTGAGTGGTTCTCTCTCAAGATCCAAGATTGGCTTTGATTTGTTGGCCAAAGTCAAGATCATTGTCCATCGCAGATGTGTTTGAACCACGAAGGCTTTGTTATATATCGCATGTCTTGGGCAGTTGTGACTTGTTGGCCAAAGTCAATGTCACTTTTGTACATCGACGTGGATTACGAAGCTTTCCCACTATCAATGGGTCGCGCTTAACTGGAATCATTAAGCTTGTTGAGCCAAAGCCAAGGCTTAGTTGATTCATAGGAAAAGGTTAGGATATATATATTGGATATATATTTGGACTTGGAGGTCCATCTACTGGATCTAGGAATTGGATAGGATCTAATTGATCTTAGAGATCTACCTAGTTAAGTTTCATACAGCTTGTTGGCCAAAGTCAAGGTTGTGTGTTATTTAACGGGATCCTAGCCCACTAGGAAACTGGGTTTCCCGAGTACTCAACAGAGGGTTAGAGGCTCACCGAAAAATAGTGGGAGGCCAGTATTAGATTTGTAATTTCGTTTAATACTTGTCAAATACGCGCTTTCAAATTATTTTCGTCATTATATATTTATATTAGTTGGACTAATATTTTGTTATTCTTATTGAACAGTTGGACTGTACACTTATAACTTCATTTGTAGTTGATTATATAGTTGGACTATAGTAATAATTATATTTGATTGTACCCGATATCGTTGATTGAATAGTTATACTATTTCAATCAAGATGACTGGAAAGATTAACGTTAGAGACATCGTCATGAGCGATAATGTCTTTAACGGTGCCAATTTTCCAGACTGGGAGATGAATCTCATGATTGTCCTGGAATCCGAGAAATTGCTCTATGTTATAGAAAGACCTCTCGGGCATGAGCCTCAACATGAGCGGGTTATTGATAATGAGCTTTGGAAGACTCACAGTGATGACAATTCAACTGCTCAGTCCGTCATGCTTGCTGCAATGACCCCCCAATTTCATCGTCAAAATAAGGGATTGGATCCCTACAACATGATGTTGAAATTGAAGGACCTTCATAGATCTGATCTTAGATCTCAGAAATATGAATTGCAGAAGAAGCTCTTTCGCTCTTGCATGTAAGAGGGTACATCTGTCGAGCACTATGTGTCGCAGATGATTACTGACATCGAACAGCTAGGTCAGCTGGGCATAACCTTTTAGGCTGAGACTTCCATAGATTTGATCTTATAGTCTCTGCATGACTGCTGGGGTGGGTTCATCATGAACTACAATATGATGAACCAAGAGAAGACATTGGAAAAGTTGATGGCGATGCTGAAATAGGCAGAGCCAGAGCTTCTAAAGGGCAAGAAGCGCGAGACACATTTCACTTCGACATCTCAGAAGGCCAAGGCTTGGCCGAAGGCTTCTGGAGGTGTGAAGAAGAAGAAAATAAGGGGCAAGGCCAAATTATCAAAGTCTTCTGGGAAGGAAAAGGACAAATCCCAAGATGTCTGCCTACAGTGTGGCAAACGGGGTCACTGGAAGCGTGACTTCGTGAGTACAAGGCGTACATGAAGGAAGTGAAGGCGGGCAGGCTCCAACTTCAGGTATGTTTGTTATTGAAATAAACATGTCTACTTCTAGTTTTAAAAATTGGATTTTTGATTCTGGATGTGGTACTCATATATGTACTGATGTGCAGGATCTGCGGATTAGCAGGAGACTTGCCTCAGACGAGATTGACCTACGAGTTGGAAACGGGATCAGAGTCGCTGTTTTAGCTGTATGGACCTATATTTTGGAACTGCCCTCGGGGTATGTACTTAATTTATCATAATGTTATTATGTATCTAGTTTGACTAGAAACATTATCTTTGTATCTTGTTTGACCCAAAGCGGGTATACTTTTGTATTCTGAAACACTGGGTGTTTTGTTTATAAAAATGATTTTGAGATATGTACAGCTGATGCTAATAATGGTCTTATATTTTGAATATAAATGAATCTCAAACATATAATATGACAAACAAAAGGCTCAAAATGAGTAAAACAGATGAAACTTATATGTGGCATTGTTGTCTGGGACACATTAACAAGACTCGTATATCCACTCTTTCGAAGAATGGATACTTGGACGGATTTGATCCTAATTCATATGATGTCTGCGAATCTTGTTTATTAGGTAAAATGCCTAAAATGCCTTTTAGTGGTAAAGGTGTACGTGCCACTGAATTGTTAGCCCTCATTCATAGTGACGTATGTGGGCCCATGTCTATCCAGGCTAGAGGTGGATATGAATACTTCGTAACCTTTACGGATGATGCATCGCATTATGGTTATGTGTATCTTATGAGACCTAAGTCAGAAACTTTTGAGAAATTCAAAGAGTTTCGACACGAATTAGAAAAACAGACCGTAAAAAGTATTAAAACATTGCGGTCGGACCGTGGTGGAGAATACTTAAGCAATGAGTTTCTTGATTACTTGAAAGAGTATGGTATTCTTTCACAGTGGACTCCTCTCGGAACACCTCAACTGAATGGTGTGTCTGAACAGAGAACCGAACTTTGTTAGACATGGTAAGGTCAATGATGGGGATACGCATTGAACAGTGCAATACTTATTTTGAATAAGGTTCCGTCAAAGTCTGTTGGAAAGACTCCATATGAAATATGGACAGGAAAGAAACCAGGTTTCTCATTCCTTAAGATTTGGGGATGCTTGGCATACGTTAAACGTTTGGATGGTACCAAACTAGAACCCAAATCAGATAAATGCCTATTTGTAGGTTATCCTAGGGAAACCAAAGGATATTACTTCAACAACCCACAAGAGAACAAGGTTTTTGTTGCTCTCCATGCGGTTTTACTCGAAAAGGAATTCCTAAATACAGTGGTAAGTGGGAGGAAAGTAGAACTCGATGAAAATCGTAGTGATATTATCCCTAGCACAGACTCCTTAACGGAACACGAACAGTTCATCAGGGATGAGACTTTACCATAATCTTCTAATACACAAGAACCGCGTAGATTAGAGAGAGTCAGAAAACAACCTGAGAGGTATAGGTTTCTGATCTCACCTCACGTAGATATTAATCTTATTGAGGATAATGAGCCGGCTACGTATGAGAAAGCGATACAAGGTATCGACTCCGCTTTATGGCAAGATTCCATGAAGTCCGAAATGGATTCCATGTATACCAACCAAGTCTGGGCACTTGTTGATGCACCAGAAGGCGTTAAGCCGATTGGTTGTAAATGGGTCTTCAAGAAGAAGACATACATGTATGGAAACATACAAACGTACAAAGTTAGGCTTGTAGTGAAAGTTTTGTTGGACAATTATGACCCATAGCGTCACTATTTGTACAGATCACGGTGTTGTTGTACAAATTAACTATGTGACCAAGGAGATTGCACTCTTATCATTTGTGATTAGATCACCAAGATATATAAATGATAGGAGGTCCCTGTGATTTGTTCCTGGACTGAGAATGATATGAGACAGTATCAGTCCACGAAGGATAAATCATTAAATATCTCTAGTCAGAGTATTATCGAGATTGGACATCGATAAATACGTAAAAGACTAGTATTACACTTGTTCGCGTTGTGAGGGAACGACGGCATAGTTCTCATATATTTGGATATATGATACTCACGCAAGTGTAATAGCAAGTTGTGTTTTACCGATGGTACGGGAAACAGCTTCGCTCTGGATAGACCCCCTCGGAATTCCATTGGTAGTATGACTATGTGTTTATGGAAGTCCGAAATCAGGGTAGGTGTATTTGGTCTTAACCTGAGACTTGCACCGCTAATACTTGCGACAATCAATATACTTTGGTTGCGGTCGTCTAGGACTTTAACAGGTTCTGTGTACGCCAATGTTGGGTATATTGAGAATCGTAGTGTATTGGGTGTGATGTTAAGACGGAAGTATCACTCCAGTCATATGGAGATGATGGTCACATAGGATACGGAACTCGTTCTCGTAAATGCTCGAGCTATCGGGATATTATGACTAGGTCATGTATATCCGATTATAGAGACTAGTTGTCAGACATCCGATATGTGCTTCGTACGGGGCAGACACAATTCCAGCCCCAGGCCTAGCACGTGGACATCCGATATTGGATCGACATACACAATACTACGGTATACTACGCTTGATATAGATCACATATTCCTATAAAGATATTTCTGGAGAATTGGGTAGGCATGGCGCTTTGCTAGAAGCCAACCTTATCTTGTAAATCGGTACAAACGTAGTACTAGGTACTTACGTGTTTGGATAGTCCGACAACCGTATTTACTGCCAACATATATGGGGATCTCATGGGTCGCTTCCCGAAGATTCACCGATGATATATGACTCACACTTTATTAATCTTGGATTAATTAGATGAGAGAAAATTAATCTGGGATTAATTACGTAGATATTTTATCTGGGATAAAATATCAATTAAAGAGAGAGAACGATTAATTTGGAATTAATCGATAAAATAATATATTCGATATATTATGCGAAATTGGATTTCGACGCGGAATTGAAATTAGATTTTAATTCGGGCGAACTAGTTAATTTAGAATTAATTCGTTAGCGATGTGAATAGTGATTTCGCTAGGCATAATCATTTAATTATGTCGCAACGGAAAATTCGTTAATTTAGAATTAGCGAACCCGAGCCCGAGAGTGTTTGCGAGTGCATTCGTATTTCAAATTCGTGTGCGGCACACAAGTCACATCAAACGTCAAATCATTAGTCACATCAAGCGTCAAATCACATGTCACTTTGAGTGATGTGACAATTTGATTGATTGAGTGAGTGATTGATGTGGAAGTTGAAAAGCATTAATTGCTTTTTACTTTTTGACTTTTTGGTAAATGGAAAATGGTTTTCTGTATTTGTTTTTGTTTTTGGAAAATAAAATAAATATATATACAAAACATTTTTCTTTTCTTTCTCTCTCTCACCCACACGTTTTTCCCTCCTCTCTTTTCTTCTCTCTCACACGGCTTTGAGCCATTTTCTCTCCTTTTCCTTTTCTGGTTTTTGTCGAGAAGCAGTGAGAAGAAGATGAGTATTTTGTTGCAAAATACAAAGTGCTAGCACACACTTGAGTCTTCCTAAGGTGATAGGGCAGCGTTTTCGTGAGCTTGGAAGCTTGGAGCTTGGAGCTTCAATGGAGGACATCCATGGCCGAATCTTGGAGGAACTAAAGGAGCCACAACCGAGCAGTCCACTGACAAGGGGAGCTACTGCTGTGACCTTTGAGGGAGCTTGAAGGCTTGTGTTCTTCGCGTCGCAAGATTCGTTCATTGTGAGTATGTTTCCGCCATTCTCCTTTGTGTATTCACATGCGTTTTTTGTGCTTTATTTCATTCTTGGGACCTAATTAGAAACCAACAAGGGTATCGTCAACGACATGGTGTCGATTACGACGAAACTTTTTCACCTGTTGCCATGATAAAATCCATTCGGATAATGCTTGTTATTACTGCATACTTCAATTATGAAATATGGCAGATGGACGTCAAAACCGCTTTCCTTAACGGAAACCTTTTGGAGGATGTTTATATGCAACAGCCTGACAGTTTTGTCGTGCCAAAACATGCAAACAAGGTTTGTAAGTTAAATCGATCCATTTATGGATTGAAGCAAGCATCGCGTTCTTGGAACCAACGTTTTGATGAGATCATAAAAGAATATGATTTCATTCAAAACGAAGATGATTTTTGTGTATATAAGAAGGTTAGTCGCAGCGCACTGAAATTCATTGTCCTTTACATTGATGATGTATTGCTTATTGGCAATGACATTCTCATGCTACAATCGGTGAAAGCTTGGCTTTCATTAAAATTCTCCATGAAATATCTGGGAGAAACAGCCTTTATTCTGGGAATAAGGATCTACCGGGATAGATCCAGAAAGCTGCTTGGACTCTCCCACAGCTCGTACATTGACAAAGTGTTGAAGAGATTCAATATGGATCAGTCTAAAAGGGGACTGCTTCCAGTGTCACATGGCGTCTCTCTATCTAAAGACATGTGTCCTAAAACTCAAGATGAGAGAGATAACATGAGTTGGATCTCGTTCACTTCTGCATTCGGATCGATCATGTATGTCATGATATGTACACGACCTGATGTCTTATATTCTTTGCGCATGTGTAGTCGCTATCAGGCCAATCCAGGTGATGGTCACTGGATTGCTGTTAAGAACATCCTTAAGTATCTTAGACGAACTAAGGATGCTTTCTTAGTCTATGGAGATGGAGAACTTGAGGTGACTGGGTTCACCGATGCAAGTTTCCAAACCGATAAAGATGACTCTAAGTCGCAATCTGGGTATATATTTTGTTTGAACAACGGAGTAGTGAGCTGAAAATCTTCCAAGCAAGAGATTATTGCTGATTCAACAACAGAAGCGAAATATATCATTGCAGCTGAGGCAGCAAAAGAAGCAGTTTGGATCTGTAAATTCCTAATTGGATTAGGAGTAGTTTCGTCAGCAGCTGAGCCCGTACCTTTGTATTGTGACAATAACGAGGCTATAGCGCAGGCTAAGGAACCGCAGTCTCATCAACGATCCAAGCATGTACTTCGACGTTTCCATCTGATTCGTGAGATCATACATCGTGGCAATATGAAGATCGAAAAGATTGCTTCAGATGACAACATTGCAGATCTGCTGACGAAAGTTATTTCTCAGCAGAAGTTTGAGCGACATGTACATAGTTCAGGTGTTAGATACTTGAGTGATTGGCTATGATCCAAGTGGGAGATTGTTGGACAATTATCACCCAAAGCATCACTATTTGTAAAAGACAATGTGGTTTTTGTACAAATTAACTATTTGACAAAGGAAATTGCTATTTTATCATTTTGTAATTAGATTACTTTGATATATATATATATAAATGATAAAAATACTTATGATTAGTTCCGGATTAATAAGATATGAGACAGTATTAATCCACGAACGGTTTAATCATTAAATATCCATAGTCATAATATTACCGAGACTGGACATCGATAATGCGGAATAGACTAGTATTACATTTGTGCTCGTTATGGAAGCTTAACGACATATTTCTCATATATTTAAGTATATGATACTTATGCAAGTGTGATAGGAGGTTCTATTAGCCGTTGGACCGGGAACAGCTTTGCTTTGGATAGACCCATCAGAATCCCATTGGTAGTATGACTATGTGTCTATAGGAATCCGCATCAGGGTAGGTGTATGTGTTCTTAACCTGAGACATGCATCGCTAATACTTGCGACAATCAGTACGCTTTGATTTTGGTCATCCGGGGCTTTAACATGTTCTGTGTACGCCTCTTTTGGGTTTACGGAGAATCGTAGTGTATTGGGTGTGATGTCAAGATGGAAGTATCACTTCAGTCATATGGAGAAGATGATCACGCAGGGATACAGAACTAGTACTCTAATATGCTGCAGCTATTGGGATAGTATCACTAGGTCATGATTATCCGATTAAAGAGACTAGTTGCTAGTGATCCGATATATGTTCCGTACGGGACATACACAATTCCATCCCCAGGCCTAACATGTGACATCTGATACTGGATCATAATACGCAATACATAGTATACTATGCCTAATATAGATTATATATTCTTCGTTGAATATTTCTGGAGAATTGGGAAGGCACGGTGTTTTGCTAGAAGCCAACCATGTCTTGTAAATCGGTGAGAACGTGGTACGCGGTACGAACGTGTCGGATAGTCCGACAACCGGATTTACTGCCAACATATCCAGGGATCTCTTGGGTTGCTTCCCAAAGATTCACCGATGACATTTGACTCTAACAGAATTAATCTAGGATTAATTATAAGAGAGAAAATTAATCTGGGATTAATTGCGGCAAGAATTTATCTGGATAAAATTTGAATAGAAGAGAGAACACAATTAATTTGGAATTAATCGATTAAATAATATATTGGATATATTAATTGAAATCTGATTTCAATGCGGAATTAAAATTGGATTTTAATTCGGGCGAACGAATTAATTTGGAATTAATTCGCAAGCGACTTTCGTAATAATTTTGCTAGGCATTATTATTTAATTAAATTAGATTTAATTACGTCGCGACGGAAAATTCGTTTAATCGGATTAAATGAATCCGGGCCCAAAGTGTGTTGCGTAACCCAATCAAATTTCGAATTTATAGTGGGACCCACTTCACTTACATCACTAGTCACATTTTTGGTGATGGAAGTGGTTGAGAGTATTTATTGCAAACTTGCTCAACACACTTTGCTTTTTCTTTTTTGAAAAGATATACACAACTTTTTGGAAGTTTACTTTGGTAATTGTTTTGAAAATAAAATATCAAAAACACAAAAGCTCTCTCATTCTCCCTCAATTCCGTGAGCCTAGGGTTCATTTCTCCTTTGATTTGGCTTCAAAATCAAGCTTGCTAGCACATTAAAAGTTGATTAAGGTGATAGAGAAACTCACCCTTGGGTTGGAATCATTCAACAAAGCTTGGAGCTTCATCAACATACATGGAATTTCTGAAATCCATCATCCATTCATTGTAAGTAATTTTCCGCAACTTACTTTGTTTTATTCACACAATAATCATGTATTAGAGACCTTGGGCATGTCTAGGAGACTAACAAAACATATAATGATGTTTTGGGCTGTGTTGGGGCGGTTTTCAAGTGAAAATTTAGAACTGAAACACAGCCACTGTCCACGCATTTCAGGGGATATTTCGACAGTGCGCTGGGCGTGAATCGGGTCCAAAACAGTCCAATTTTTATGCGGTTGTTCGGGGCTATTCAGGGACTGTTTCGGGGCTGTTTCAGGGCTGGAATTTTGTCTAAAATATAAGTAAAATTTTAGTGGTGATACTGGTTGCATTCGGCCACTCAAAGGGAAGGCCATAAAAAATTTTCAAATTCGATCCGTGTGCTTAAGGCGTTTCCGCTACGCAATGAAAGCGTTTCCTACATTTCCTCTGGTTCGTCTAGGGTGAGAACTATAACCGAACCGAAAGGTACTGATTCCGATTTTGGTTCCTTTGGTTCGGTTTCAGTTTCGAACCGAAACCTTGGCCGAGTCAACCTTCAATACCCATCATAGAAGAAGATTTTTATTTAATTTTTAAATAAAAAAATCAATTTATTATTATTTTTATTAAAAATAATCTACAAATACAAAGTTCATTACATAAATATTGCTAATCATTACATAAATATTATTTGCAGTGTGTGCATCATAAAAATGATGAAATGCAAGAATTCTTTTTTGAATAAACTATGAATCATCAATCCAATAACATTTCACGTTCATGTATGAATGTGACTGCCAATGGTCACTCCATATGCCACTACAAATTGAAACACGACCTTTAAGTTTAAAAAATAATTCCCTTAAATTATTTTGACATTTTGCATATAATTCCATCATTTTTCTTTTACATATCATCCTAGTAAGTTGACATGAAGCAAGATTCAAATTTTCATGTATTAAATCATTGAAAGATATTTTTCACCAAAAGTAAAAGCTAAATGTTTCATGTCAATAAATTTACTTAGATTATCTTTCAATTGAGATTCATTATATTTAAATAATTTATTGGAAGAAGAAGAACCTGGACTGGAAGCAGTCATTTGTGTTTATGTTGTATCAATCCCAAACTGAGCTTTATGAGTACTCCTCATATGACCCGTCATAGTTTCATACCCATTGGTGTGTTTGTAAATTTTTTCACAATAATTGCAGACATCTTCTTCTGACCAGTGATATCATTCACGACCAGAGTGAAATGTTTTGTCAACATTTCAGTCGATTTCTCACTTGAATACGTGAAGTTGTTTCGTCGGTGGTATGTTGAGTGATATCCCCAACCTCATGAATGTTAGTTATTTGGAGAAACAAATTAGAGATTTTAAACTTTTATTATTATTAAATAAATATTACCGTTACGGCTAACGGTTTCAACCGTTATGGTTCAAACTGTAACTGGAACAGTAACTGTTATGGTTCGAACCGGTCCAACCGTCCAAATCGACTGTTGGAAATTATCTCAACCTTAATCGAACCGGACTCGACCGATTCGGTTACGATTACGGTTCGGTTGCATAATCAACGGTTCGGTTTATGATTGGTCAACGGTTCGGTACCATGTGCATGTTTACTAATCATAGATGGAAATTTTTATTTAAATTTTTATTTAATAAAAAACTCAAATTATTATTATTTTTAATAAAAAACTCAAATTATTATTATTTTTAATAAAAAATAATATACAAATACAAAGTTCATTGAATTTAGACCTAAATACGATGCCCAAAAAAATATGATGACTTTTTCTACAATGTCAGGAAATGATAACTGATAGGATTTATAATTGCGGAAAAATATATGCAGGACAATGACTAGCTCTGTTGTTGGATGAATCAATTGCAGCATCTGGGTAAAAAGCAACAAACGCTCACTGCCAATTTCATCCCAACCTCATCATTTTTGTCTCAACCTTTTTTTTGTTTTACCCTTTCATCTTCGTCATACTTTTAAATAATGGTAAAAAATTACTATTTATTCCATCATATGATATGTCGACGCTATTGTTTGTTCGTTCAAAAAATAGGATTATTAATTATTATCATTTCACTCATTTATAAATTCTGAAATAATAGATATAAAAATATAATATAATATTTTATTATTATATTTTTATAAAATTATATTTTATTATAATATATTATATTTTATATAAATTACATTATACTATTGATAGTAAAATATTACATCTCAATATTTTATAAAATGTTAGTTATTATAATAAAATATAAAATATAAAATATTAATAGTAAAATTTAATTTTTATAAAAATATAATAATAAAATATTTTACAATAAAATATTTTGTACATATTTATTATTTCAAAAATAGTATAACGAAAATAACCAAAATAAATAAATAAATATAAAAATAAAAACATGAGTGACAATGTAGGATGGTTTCCTATTGACATTGACCAAAGAGAGGATCGGATCGTGGTTGGGACGCGCCTTGTTCAACCACAACACCAACAGAACTTGCACGTTAACCTGCGCCATCAATTCTGTCATGCTCGTGATATTTCAACAGAAACACCAAAAAAAAAAAAAAAAATTCTCTTTTTTTTTTCAATTTCTTTATATATTAAAGAGAAATTGATAATGTGGACGTTTTAAATACGCTAAGAATGCGCATTATACGGTTGTGTAGACATCACTAGACAATTTCATCCTCTTTTTGAATTAAATAGAAAAATGATATCTGGCGCGGTCAGTTCCCCCCACTACTGAAACTCCTGCACAACAACAGCGACATTAGCGCGCGTCCTACGTGTCAGCTTTTGCCTCACACCGGTCGCTTTCCTTCCCACTCGTTGACTCCACGCATCTTCTCACGCGTGCTTTACACGCCTTCTCGCCCTTCCAATGCCATCTCCATATCTGGGACCCACACAAATCCCTCCTTCAAAGTTTTCACGAACTTGCGCTCCAAGTTGCTAAAATACGCCTTGCTTTATCCATTTTACCATTTTGCTCATACTTTTGATTATATTTCTTATTGGCCAATATAAGTAGCCATTCGTGTATAATCGTGTCGTGTTGTCATAATCATTGGTTGAATTTAAATAAAAATGAATACACTTTGTATAATAATCGCGTCAAAATTATACATTATTAATAAATATAACTACGATATGTTGATATAATTAATAAATAAATTCACTAATATGTAGATAAATGTACTATTACAAGAACATTATTCATGTCTGTTTGCGCAATTTTCCGCTTGAAGAAACGTGTAAGGTTCAAACCTCCTGAGACAAAGTCCTAGCAATGGGTGTTTGATTAAGTGAATAAGCCTCCAAATGGCACAAGCACACAAGTTACAGTCCTAAAGACTACGAAATAAAAAATAAGATGCTCGTTTGAGTCTTCATTTGATCGGGGTTTCCTTCTATTCACATGAGTGAGCCTTTTATAGTGAAATTTGTAAACTGCTCGGACGGTTTCAGTCCGTAACTCCCCTGCAACTGTCGAGTCATGCCTTCAACCGTTGAGTTGTGCGTCATGACTACCTGATCGTGGAGGGAACTGTCTAACTGCTGTAATCGTGGGATCAACTGCAGCATATGTTCAGTCGTCCTGATTCCTTTATCGTCTTAATCGTTGTGTCGTCTGTTGATTGATCGTTCTTCCCCTCGTCACCCTACTTGCCTTTGTCCTTTGCTTTTTCGCTCTAAGGCGATTTCGCTCTAGGGTGATTTTCATCTGTCAATAATTGTCCCCCAAATTCACCTTGATTGAGTTGGGAATGAAATCGAGGTGAATTTCTTTATATCAGGGTGGTAGACGTCGGCCTAAAAGTCCTCGCCCTATTGTTTGTTGAGCCGCCTTTACGTTTTCCATGCGAGCCCATCACTTCTTCAATAAATGTGCGACCTTTCCCAACACGTTTCATCATGACTCCCATTAATGAGCCGTTTTTCACGTCATTTCAGTGTCTCTCTTCGTTACACGTCACCTTTATTCATTCACGTCGAATCGTATCCCAACACCTGTCTAGGGCGACCCTTCATTCTTCTCATTTTCCCGCCGTTTCCTTCTTTTGACGATTTGGGTTGCGACACATGTCCTAGGTTGAGCCTTTCGTTTGTGTATATAAGGGTTTAACCTACTCTGGTTTTCACTTTACTTTCCATCCTCTTTGCAAAGTTCCTTTCTTTCTTACTCTCAACCTTCCAGCATTAACGACGTCTTTTTCTTCTGCCCCCCCCCAAATAACAGCTCCTCAACTTTTGGTGACTATCAGATGGCATTGGGTGACTCCATTGTGAGTGCTTTTGGTGTTCATGTCCTCAATGAAAACTACGGCCAATGCACTCTAGGTCCCATCTTCGTCGATGACAATGCCATCACCACGGCCCTGTTGGCTCAACAGTTTCCTTCTACTTCTGGCCTCCCTTTTTAAGAGCCACTGAATGTTTCCCCCTTGGCTCAATCTAATCCTATCCGCACATGGCCAAAACACGATTCCTCATTTGAGACTTGGTTCCAACGTATGCTACTGCATACAGATACCCGTACCTTTCTTGAGGAACATGGCTTCCTTTCTCTTATCGAACTCTCATTGGCTTTGCCCTCTTTCGACCGAAACATGTTTCCTACCTCACTACTTTTCTGGTCCTCTGAATACAACGTTTTCATCTTCCCTGTTGGTCATTTCACCATCACCATTCGCGACATTAGCGCTCTTACCGGGTTGGGCCCTTTGGGTACGACCATCTCGGCCTGTACAACCTTTCATTTCCCTCCTCCTTCAATGGACTCTTCGTCATTTTCGTCCTCACTTCCCAGGTTTACTTCGTCCAATACATCATGTACCCTTGTGATGCTCGCCTTATGTCGCCCATTCAGAGCGTATTCTTCCTCTTCCAGTTGTTGTTCACTCTTGTGACTCCTTTCCATCAAACAATCTACCCTGCATGCCTCTCTTATTCTGTCCTCTATTTGGTGCGTTAACAATTTATCCCTTAAGGCCGAAATCGCGGCCTGAGCCTCGGCTTCATTTTCTCGCTCCGTCACATAGGCCATTAAGTTAGCCTTGGTAGCCGCGAGTGCGGCGTGTTCTTTACTCTGCTTGTTCTTCTTCATTTGAACTGTTGTGCGTCAATTCTCCAAAGACCACTGTGGTTGGTCTTGTTTGCGCGAACAAATCGTTTAGCAGACCTGCGGGGTATGGCTCGTCATTTTGAGCCACAATGGCATAATTTTCCCTTCATTTAGAACTCTGGTCGGCCCGTAATTTCCTTCATACATGAAGTATTCAGCCGAATTTGTCTCTGCAGCGAAAGACTTATTGTCAGCATGTACTATTTCCACTTCGTCTCTCTGGTTCCAGAAAACTAGGCTTTGATGAAGAGATGGAGGAATGCATCGGCTACCGTGTATCCAATCTCGTCCTAAAAGCATGTTATATGTGGTTGGTCCATCTATAACGAAGAACACTACGGTCTTCGTAGTACTCCATACTTGCAAGTCTAGTGGGACGACCCATTTGGCCGTCGTTGCCCCTCCATTGAAGCTTGTTAGCACCACTTCTGTAGGGATGAGGTCGTCTTCTGACTTTGCTAAACGTCCCAGCATCCTAACCGGGATTGCATTGATGGCTGCTCCATTGTCAATCAACACTTTTGTGATGGGTATCCCGTTGGCCCTTGCTTTTACATACAACGGTCGCAGGTGCTTCGTCATTTGTGGTGGTGGTTTTGGGAATATCACCTTCCCTGATAGGCCTACCTCCATTGCTTGTTCATTCTCGCCGTTGGCCCGAGGTAGTTTTCCCTCCATGTCCCACCCAGAAGGTGGTAATGTGACCGGCGCATCGTGAGAGACATTATTGACGACCAGTCTTCGCTTTTCCGCCCTGGTAACGGTCCGTCTTATTTTGGGCGTCCCATATAGGACGAGGTATGGGGATCGTCCCAAGTCTTCTCCTAGCGTTCCGACTGCAGGGTTGCCGGCCTCATACAATTCTTTGAGAAGCCGATTCTGTGATATTCCCCTTCTTCGTGCTTCAGTTCTGATGTCTATTTCTTCTTCCATGTCAGTCATTTCCTCTTCTGAAGCCTCTCTATCTGTTATCGAGAGTGCTGTAAATTCTGTTTCATCACCATCATAAACATCTTCGTTATTTCCAGACCCTTCACTGTTGTCCCCCTTGAAATTTTCGGACAACAAGTAATGATTAGCCACAACCGGTGGCATACTGCCGAACTGAATAACAATATGGGGTTCTTCGTCGTCTGTCTCCTCCCGTTTTCGTCTATCAAACTTGGTGCGCTCCTCGCAGTTCGCTGTTGTCCCTTCTCTGTCGTCACTCTCTTTACTACTTACATCCGGTTTCTTCCCTATATAAGCACTACGACATGTGGGGACCTTCATTTCACCTTGTTGGCGCATCATACGGCCATAATTCCTCTGGTGCCGCCTCAGTTGCGTCCTTGTCATTTCGTCCACATGAGGGTAGTTCCTTCCTGGACGTTGCCCCGAATGTGGCCTACGGTACGAATGCCATACGTTGGGCCGATGAATTTTCAGCTTAAATGTCCTTACATTTTGGATGAAATTTGAATTCTCACCGTAGAATCTTGGTGCGAAGGTCTTTGGTTGCCATGCTACTGGCTCTTTCTTTACAGGCCTTTCACAGGTATCTTCCAACTCCGTCATCCATTCTATACTGTTCTTGCACCGTACACAGAGATTTTACCGATCCTTCCGTTAATGGGGTGTTTTAATCCTTTCCAGAGTGCTTGGACGATGACAGTTATGTTCTTCATCTAGGACCAACTTGAACTTTGGCAAGTTCATTTTGGTAAGGTCTGAATTGATCATGTTTAATTCCACTGGCTTTGGGAAAGGGTTGTCGTCCACCGCCATCTTTTTTTTTCGAACGTTATTCGTCCAGATTCTATGGCATCCTGTAAAACATTCTGAAAAACAAGACAATTATTAGTTGAATGAGACCACGCATTATGCCATTTACAATATTTTTTACCACCGATTTGCTCGGCACTTGGCAATGTGTGGCGGTCGCTCAAACTAATTTGCTTGTCTTTATATAATTGATCGAATATGGCATCGACTTTCGTGATATCGAACGAGAAGTTCCTACTCTTTTATCGTTCTTTTCTTTGGCTTGGGGTTCAGCCCACGCCTTACAAACGTACGGCTTCCCTTTAACCAATTCGGCCAAACATAAGTCGGCCGATTCGATGTCCATTTCGCCTATTTCATAATCGACGCTCCTGTAATAAGTTCATTTGCTGGAATTTTTCATTTGCTCCTCCTCTCTTAATAACCGTTCATAACGCACTACACTAGTAGTGAGTTGGGGGAGATCCCAAAATTCGCGATCTTGAAATTTCTTTTTTAGATCGAAATTGAGACAGCTTTGGGCGATTCTCACAAATTCTTTTTCTGGCAAAGGCACGTAACATCGGCCTCGAGCCACTTTAAACCTTTGTAAGAACGTCTCGGCCCATTCTCCTGGTAACTGTCTCAAGTTTTCCAAATCGGCCAAGGCTACTTCAGATTCGGCCTTGTAGAATTGCGCATGGAACAACTGTTCCATTTGTTGCCAATTTTCCACCGAGTTGGGCGGCAGGCTAACATACCAGGAGAAAGCTACTCCTGACAGTGAGCCGTGGAATAACCTCAATTTATGGAAATCGGTTGTTTCTCCACACTGAATGGTAAATCGTCTTATGTGTTCCATGGTAGAAACTTCCCCAGACCCTGTAAACAGAGTAAAATCTGGTACTTTGTAATTCCTAGGCCACGAATATGCCACATCGATCCAATCTGGATATGGCTTCCGATACCTCGGCCGAATTGGCCGTACCCCCAGACCGAATTGATTTTGAAGGATCTCGGTCATCTGTTCTCTCAACATGTCATTGCCATTGAATGACATTGCTATGAGTGGCGGTTGTGGTCCTCTCACAAGTGGGACATAGTCGTGATTCTGCCCCTGAGAAGCCTGGAGACCTTGGGGCAACACCACTTCATGTTGTGCCATATTTGGCCATTGGTGTAAGTTTGGCCCTAGATGCGAGCCATTGCCCCATGACTTATTCCTCCCCTGGAATTCGTAAGGACAGTGACCCATTGAGGAGGAATATTGCTCGGACCAACCTCTTGACTGCTTGGTGCAGGAGGTGTAGTCCACGGTAGGGTTGTCCCCCCGTTTACACATTTGGCCATTAACTCGTTTAATGAGCTTAAGTGTTTGGCCATATTTTCATAATGTGAGTTACTAGTCAAAGTAAACTTATCTATGATATGAGCATTTTGGAGCATAACCTGCTCAACAACATCCTGCGTGAATTCACCGAATAATGCGCGAATCGTGTTAGGGCTGAGCTCTCGCACAGGTTCATATCGACTAGCGTCTGAAATGGCCCACTACGGCTGGAACGTGGGGCTGGTTGGTTTGCTCCAGTCCTCCTTCCTCCGTACTTAAGCCAGTTTGAGTGTTTCTTTTCGGAGGCATTTCCACTTTTTACACCAATTTCTCCCACTGTGGTCGCCAAAAACTGTTTGCGCAATTTTCTGCTTGAATAAACGTGTAAGGTTCAAACCTCCTAAGACAAAGTCCCAGTAAGGGGTGTGTGATTAAGTGAATAAGCCTCCAAGGGGCACAAGCACACAAGTTACAATCCTAAAGACTACGAAATAAAAAATAAGATGCTCGTTTGAGTCTTCATTTGATCAGAGTTTCCTTCTCTTCACATGAGTGAGCCTTTTATAGTGGAATTTGTAAACTGCTCGGACGGTTTCAGTCCGTAACTCCCCTGCAACTGCCGAGTCATGCCTTCAACCGTTGAGTTGTGCGTCATAACTACCTGATCGTGGAGGGAACTGTCTAACTGCTGTAATCGTGGGATCAACTGCAGCATGTGTTCAGTCGTCCTGATTCCTTTATCGTCCTAATCGTTGTGTCGTCTGTTGATTGATCGTTCTTCCCCTCGTCGCCCTGCTTGCCTTTGTCCTTTACTTTTTCGCTCTAAGGCGATTTCGCTCTAGGGTGATTTTCCTCTGTCAATAATGTCACATATATATTAACTAGAAGAACGATTAATAAAATTTTTGCAATTGACCTAATTATTAATGGTGTCAATTGTACTATACCTATTAATACAGAAAATCCTTATTATGTAGCATGATACTGCAACTGAAACTTTACTAATTAAATTACAAAGCTTCTCCAAAAGAATAAACTAAAAAAAATTACAAAAAAAAAAAAATATATATTGAAGAATTTTTTTTTATTAATTTTTCAACTTTTTGGATTTTTTTTTGGTTTAGGACATGTTTACGTGAACACTAACAGTCTTGGGGGATTGACAGACGGGGCAAGTATGGAGACAAGAGCCGCAAACAGAACACAAACACAAATGCCTGCAAGGCAAAAGCAACACACATGACTCTTCTTTACTGCAATTTCTGCAGAATCTGCTGCTTCCAATTTGATCAGTGCCATCTTTATCACCGCCACAATTATTAGTATTATCTTCCCAACAAGACTCTGCATCGTCCACAATTTCTTCCTCCAACCCTCGCGCCGCTGCTAAAACTTGCTCTAGGTTTGTACGTAAAGCATTGGCAGTGGCCTCGTTTGTCTGAGCCAAGTCTCGCCAAATTTGATTCTCCATGCATAAAGACTTGACTCTTTCTTCTAGTGCCCAATTCAATTTCCCAATCTTTTCAATTTCTTCTTCTTTAGCTTTCAGTTTCATCATCACACTTTCCTCTATTGCGTCCATTAATCTTCTTGCTTGCCTCTTTCTTCTCTCTTCAATCTCAATCCTCACTTTCTCCATCTATATTAACAAGAACAAACAACAAAAACAAAAAAAAAAACATTATTAATTGTAGGCCCATTTTCCTCACGAATTGTGGTTGTTGAAATGCACGACTTAACAGAGTCTAGGTGAATTCTTGCACACATGCACAATCCCAAAAACGAGTTCGTGAATGGGAATGGGCACTCTTATACGTACATGTTGGGATATGAGGCAATCGACTTCCAACTGTTGTTCTTGGATCTGAAGAGACATGTCGTGGCCGAAGAAGGAAAAAGGAGTGCAAGATTTGTTGTAATTAGTAGTTTGAATGGACGGATAAGAGAGGAGAGGATTCAAGGATTCTCTCGACCGTTTTCTCGACGGAGGAGGGAGATTGCTGTCGGATTTAATGACTGGTTTCTGTCGAGGGAATGAATCTGATATCACAGGGATAAAAGTTTCCGCCGTTGTGGTTCCCGATAATGGGAGGCCATATCCTGTCTGGTTCTGGGTATTGCTGATATTGGAGTTAGCTTCAATGGCCTTCATTATTACCCTGCAAATATTTCCAAAACTCTTATTATTCATATCAAAAAGTTAATAAACCAAAACTCTAATATTCATATCAAAAAAACAAACAAACAAAACCACACCTGTTTCCTAAGAGTTGCTGAGGGAAAATACTATGGTGCCGTGCTTCTACAGCCATGAAAACGAAAGGTTATAACTTAATAACTATGGGATTCGGATTTGCTTGCTTGTTCTTGTATTTGGTTTTGGTTTTGGCTTTTGAAGGAGAGAACGAGAGAGAGAGAGAGGATGTGAACAAAATGGCATGCAATAGAGGTGGCAAAGATGTTGATGGATTTATTTAGTTACGGTTTGGTTTTGGCTTTAAGTGAGAAAATAAATTATTTAAAAAATATCCATAATAAAAACAAAAATATAGAGAGAGAAAAAGTTATTATTTTATAAAGATGATGAGAGTTGATAGTCTCTAGAGAGAGATTTGTCTGTTGGTGTTTGTTCTGATAATCTGATTAATTAGTTTATTTAAAGATTTCATATATGTAAACTTAAATGTCACACTTAAAAGTACATTGTAAAAATCTTATTTTTTTTTTCCAATTTTTATGAGTTAGTGTGTACCTATAATTATTGATTTAAAAAATCAAGTTAAATCCCTTAATTCAAGCCGAAATCAAGGGGTATTTCCGAGATTTTAATGCATATGGTAGCAAACTAATCAGGGAAGGATAATAAGTTATGACTGACAAGCATGGCATCTGCAACGCAAGCAAACCTGGTTGTTTTTTCTCTTTCTTTTATTTTCTTTTTCCCTTGATGGTCCTGAACAACGTGATGGTGTGGGGTCCACGACAACACGTGTGGGACATGGCAAAAGATGAGGACAAGACAAAGAAAAAATGAAAACTGATCCCTGTGACCACGTGCAATGTGCCAGCGTGGCGTAAGTGGGGCCCAACAGATAGATTTGTCAATTAGAGAAAAGAAAAAGAAAAAGAAAAAGAAAAAGAAAATTAATAATTAAGCGGCGGTTGAGGATGGTACGGTGTACCGGGGGATGGTCATTTGGCAGTTTCCTCTTTTTATTTTTTTTATTTTTTTATTTTTATTTTTATTTTTATTTTTATTTTTAACTTTATTTGATTTTGAAGTTGCTCCCTCCCATTGGAAACGCTGGCTCTTTTTTGGCTCCTTCTTCTGCCACGTGTTTTAATATGTCCCTTCTTTGTATCTATCCCCATCTTTAATAATTCTCCACCGTCTGATCACATTCACACTCTTGATCTTCAATTTCTATCCGTTGAAAAAAGATTGTATGTTCTAGAGTTAACAACCGGTTTACATTTATCAATTTCCGCCCGTATAAATGTTTTAATTGATACAATTTTTACTCTTGAATCGAATATTTAGACCTGCCAATCCAAATCGAAATTCAAGATTTTTCTTAAATAAAAAGTTTTTGAAGTTGGATAATTTCTTATTTCTTACCCATTTTGTTGATGGACTTCAATTTCAAGGCCTCCATTATTGATCATCCTTTGCTAAACGAAAGCATTATTATTGTGTTTCAATCTTGCTAGAAAACAAATTTTATGAAATTATTGATCCTTGACCCAAATACATAACTTTAATGCCACTAATAATTTTTTACTTTCTTGATTTCTATTCCTAATTGGCTTGGTTATACAATAAAAATCAATGTTGATATACACACAAACATTATAAAAAAAACATGTTCTGTAATTGCTTGCGCCAATCATTCTAGAAAAAAAAAAGCCTTGTTTTTTTTTATTTTTATTTTTATTTTTTTAAATTTTGATAAATTTGATTGCTTTTGAATTTTGACACAATGATTAACAATGCTTTTTCCATAATTTTTGGCTCTGGGGGCATATTTAAAGCCTAATTACTAGCATTTGATTATTTCATCTATCAATTCACACTATATATCTTTGACCTAATCCCAATTTGATAATCCAGCCAATCATAACTAATTACACGAATGAAAACTTATCTCATAATTCTTGGTATATGTTCTTTCACTCTTTTTTGGATAAATGATATTGAAAATTTGGGAAAGAAGAAATAACTATATATATATATATATATATAAAAAAAAAATTGAGGTTCCGACGCTACTGACATATATTATAAGAGAGTTTGATGTAGTGTCATGCAACCCTTTAAATGAAACGATAAATTTAAATCTAAGTTATACAAATTACCGTCCTAAATCAAGTTGATCTAATGAAGTTTACATGGAATATCTATACATTATCATCCATTTAACGAGATTTTATACCACAAAATAATCATTATTTCAATTTGTCACAAGATATTAGGCATGGCATATGAATATGAATATTTTTTTTTTTTAAAAAAAAAAAATTGTAAATTGATACTTCTATATATGTTACTTTTAATAAGGGTTGTGGAAAAAATCTCTAATTTCGATTGAAATTCGTAATTTTGTATAATTCGATATAAATTTTGGAACAATATTTCACATGATTAAAAATATCCGGTAAGGATTATAGATGATTTTTTTTTTTATTAAAATTAGGGACGATTTGTGGTCCCGAATTCATGATTTGTCCTGATTCATTACTTAAAAAAATCTCATATCTCGATCATGATTCGAAATCTCAAACCATTCGATACGAGTTTTAGATGATTTTCGTGTCAATTGAAAAATCCATAAAAAAATTCTGAATGATTTTGCGTATCACTTAGATAATGGGATCAATATTCACAAATCTCAACCCATCATGTTCGATTTCCAACCCTACTTTCGATAGAGCCACCCCATAAATTTTTTTCTTCATTACTAGTTTATTAAGGAACAAGACATGGGGACGAAAAAATGAAATTCCTAAGGTCAAAACTATTACGACTCTTTCAATTTAATATAAGTATAAATGATTCTTTCCCTTTAGTCCACTTACATATAAAAAGATAGAAATATACATGATAAAATAATGTTATTATAAGTTTGTCAAATAAAAAGAATATTTAAAAAAAAAAGAGAAAAAACCAAGTTAAAAAAATAGAGTTTTTTTTTTTTCAACTTTAAATTTAAAAACTAAATATCTCCCAAAATATAAAATATTTAATTCAAGAAAAAATTATATATTACTAATCTACAAATCATAAACGTTAAAACAAGTATCATG
This sequence comes from Zanthoxylum bungeanum, assembly GCA_019454045.1. NCBI lineage: Eukaryota > Viridiplantae > Streptophyta > Magnoliopsida > Sapindales > Rutaceae > Zanthoxylum > Zanthoxylum bungeanum. Next base: position 74,039 of record SKCR01037578.1, read on the forward strand.
ATTAATATGTTTCGACCAAAAAATGAATTAAAAAAAACATTCCATTTATAATTTACCAATTAGTATTTTTCAAACATTCATATCTCATTCATTTGGGCTCCAAATCATAGTATGTAAGATGTTACATACATTTAACATTCACACTTACAACTCTCATTAATGAATATATCTCAAATTAGGATTTCTACAAGGTTAAAATTACTATGGCGCAACTACTGTAAGAGGTTTGTATAGTAAATAGATGGAATAATCCCACATGGGAAAATGAAATGGAAAATGAAAGGTTTATAAGTGTTTTCAAAATATTTATATTAAATTGGAAAAACAAGGCTTGGGCTTGGACTTAGATGTGTGTGGTTGGTTGGCATCACTACAAAAAATTACAGTTTTAGCGACAGAATATTCCATTTCAAATTAATTTTTAATTTTATTTTAATTTTAATTTCCAATTTATAAAACTATTGTTAATTAGAAACAAAATTTCTCCGTCGCTAATTAGAAATGTAATTAATATTCCGTCGCTAAATAAAAATATAAATTATTCTGTTGCTAAATAGAAACGGAATTAATATTCCGTCGCTAAATAGAAACAAAATTAATATTTCTGTCGCTATTAAATACGGAATTTCGCATCGCTATTTATCGACGGAATAGAATTTCGTCGCTAATTAGCTATGGAATTTTTATCGCGATATAGAGACGAAATAAAATTTCGTCGCTAATTTTAGCGACATATGTAATATTTCCGTCGCTATTTTTTTGCGACCAACAAAATAGAGACGGAATTTTTCCATCGCTATACCATCGCTAATTAACCATTAGCGACGGAATAGCTACTGATTTTTCCATCGCTATTTGACTATTTCTTGTAGTGCATGACATTAGAATTAATTAATATATATTTAATTAATCAAAGATGGGTTTTGGGCCTTGAGGCTCTTGTGATTCTTTAGTGCCTTGCTTGCTTGAAAACTTTTTTCTTTTTTAATTTTTGATTTTAAATCAGAAAGTTGTGTCTGATCATTACAACTTTTCTGATAAAACTGAAAACGTTTGGAGGCAAGAAGGTAACCATACGAAAGTTGTGAATCTGACCATATGAAAATTTGTACAACTAATTTTCTTGAATCAAGTATGCAATTAGATTAAGATATTTTTAATGAATTTTCTCCACTTTATTCTACATAGGTACTGGAAGACGATGGCGGAAAATAAAATTTTGAGGAACTTAGAGCACTTGATGAAGAGAAACATGAAGAAACACCAAAATTGGAATTAAATACTTTTCCTGAAGAATTGAAATATAAATTTCTTTGAGATTAACAAACATACCCTGCGGTAATTTCTTATTCCCTTAGAACCAATCAAGAAGGTAAGTTGATAAATGTGTTGAAAGAACATAAACAAGGAATATGATGGACTTTAAAAGATATAAAAGACATTAACCTTTAAAAATATACATGCATAATTTATTTAAAAGATAATGTCAGGACACGTCGACCACCCAAAAAAGGTTAAACCCTTACAAGAAAGAAATGGTTAAAATATGAGTCTTTAAGTTTCTTCATTCATTCATCTATTACATATCTGGTTTGTAGGAAAGCACATATGCTAAGAAACAAAGAGCTAAACAATTAGGTGTTTGTTATAAATGTGCACGTTGGACATGTAACACTCATTGTCGTTCTTTAGTAATAATGTCTAATAATCAAGAAGAAAAATTCAATACATTAGAGATGGTTTGAGAAAGGAATTATTAGATAATATATCATTGACTTTTGAGATGCATCCTAGTGGATTTGAAAGATTGATTCGCAATTTACATATATAATTTCAAAAAGAAAGACAACAATCAGTCTCGGGAATCTGACTTTAAAAGACTATGTTTGCCAATTTATAAGAAAATTAGATGAGAAGCATATACCCGACCCATAGAGGGCGTTCAAGCTATTACTGGACATAAAACAAGAGGAAGATGTGAGCCACAATCACAATTACCAGTACATATCATTTATTATTTTGATTTCATTTTATTATTTTTATATGTAACATTTATTTTTAGTAGCAATGTTGTAGATTCAATTATCATTTCCACACTAACATGTGATGTCTTCTAAACTTTACTTTTTTCTTATTAATACATTAGGGATAATATCTCAATTTGGTTGAAGGGATGAGATAGTTGAGTAGATAGTTTTCATTTTTTTATGTTTTTTTTTTTAAAAGGAATTTATTTTTGTGTTTTTAAAAAAATTATTTTTATATTATTTTTATTTTGTGTGTAAAAAAAATATTTTTATGTTGATTTTCTTTTGTGTTTTTATTAAAAAAAGTACAACAAACCAACAACAAGTTTTTGACTAAAGAAGTGGAATTGTTGTTTAGAGATGTCAGTGTAAGGAGTTTTCGCTCCTAAGACGCATCTCAATATGGTTCATAATAAGTTATTTTTGTTTCTTTCTTTTTGAAATATTCAAATCTGTGAATTATCCATAATATTGATTAAATTTGATTTGCATATGCTCATTTGACAGGTATTATCAACATATATGGTAACATATGATAGTGGATTGTAAGTGAAAAGTTTGTAATATTCAGTTCTCTAGTTTGTTGGAGGTAGCACTTAAAGGCAGTGGAATTTCTATTTTTATTCAAAAACAAAACAAGCTTTTACTTAGTAACCATACATATTACCTTAGCAAGTAATGATTGTTCGCATAAAATGGTAGGACTTGAGTTAGTTTAAATAATAATAATAATGATGATGATGATGATGATGATGATGATGATGATGATGATGATGATGATGATGATGATGATGATGATGATGATGATGATGATGTGCGTATGTTCGATTTTTATAGTCTCTCTAACTCGGGCAGTTAAGTTTGTATGAGTGTTTTAACACTTAGTGTCCTAAGGCCAATTGGTATGGGAATCACTGGCCCAAAGCTCGTTAAATAAGTTACGGAGAAAGCTTAAGGGAATCAAACACTTCTTCTTTTTGACAACTGAGATCTGAGCAATTAAGTCCGTAGGGGTGTCATAACACTTAGTGCCCTAAAGCCAACTGGTTTGAGAGTCACTGATGTTGGGACAGATGTGGAACCCCTAGGGTCGGATAGGTGCCTCGCGCAGCGGAACTAGGTCTAACCTATGGATATCTAGTATGGGTATATTTAAAATAATTTTTTTTTATAAAACTACATTCCATTTCGTAGGAAAAAATGGGGACCCAAACGAAGTTCGAAAACTCCGAAACAGAGAAAATGAAGTTTCAATAAGTTTTAGCTCAACGTGTTGCGACGCGGGAGCTTGGGCATCGAGACGCTCCAAATACCGAGAGAAATATGGGAGCTGAACGTCGGGGCATCGCGAAACAGAAGATTGGGCATCGCGACGCTCCTAGGTCTGATGCTCGGTGTCGCGATGCTCAAGGGTGTGCGTCGTGACGCTACCCTAGGCAGTGAGCATATATCTACTTCTACCATTATTAAACACTTCCAATTTTCTCATAATACTTCAAGTACACCTAAAATCCAATTTTAACTTCATAACCACCATCAACACATGTTATACAACTAACATACATGTATTCTAAATACTTATATGCTTTTGTTTGAATCTAAACACAAACCAATTTAGAATCCTACTATAAAATGTCTCATGAACAATTCTAGTTCACCCAAAGGTGGTCAAGTGATTCTAGAATGGTAGCCATAGCTCTAAGTTTTAATCTAGAGTTTCAAACTCTTATTATTTTGTTCCATGTCCAATAGACCTAATTACAAGCATATTGTGTTTATACTTCCAAAGTATCTTAACACAATCTATTAGCCTTATTTCAATATTAAACTATACAATCATGCATCCAATACATAATTCAGCACTTTATGTTTCACTAATGAAAACTCACTAATGAAAAACATAGCTTAGGAGAAGATCAAACATTACCTAGTAAGCTTGATACAAAGATCCAATCTCCTTCTCATTGTTGAAATTATTGAAGAACTTCCAAGGTTTAGCAAGCTTCATCCCAATATCCAATCTTGATTCCAATGCAAGCAAGCTTCACTCCAAGATCCAATATTGATTTCTCTTAGATGAAATATTGTAGAGATCTTCCAAAGTATCTCTAAACACTTCTCCAACTTAGGCTAATTTTCTCTAAGAATTGCTTGTGAGCTTAGCATTCTCAAGCTCATTTGCTTATGTTTGAGCTTAATTAAAACCTTCATAAAGCTTGCTATTTATAGCAAAACTTAGATAATTTTTAATTAATAAAAGTTGTAATCAAGTTTTAGGTGGGCTTAATCCAATTTGCCTAAATATGTATCATTATGTGTGACTAATCACCTTTGTCTACCACTTTGATTTAATCCAATTAAATCAAGACAAAGATTAGGAAATGAATTAGTTCAATGTTTGCCACTTGATTTAATCCAATTAAATCAAGCCAAAACCACCTATAAATATATATTTACAATTACTATAATATCCTCAAATAGTAGAGATAATTATGAATTTACAATTAAGCCCTTGTTGATTATTGAATTAATTCAATTAATCCAGTTAGGTCAAAGTAAATAATCAATGTTATCCAATAACACTTGATTATCTTAGTTGATAATTATAATATCGAATATTATCTTTTATTAAAATTAATCGACTACCCAAGTGTTCAACGAGTACACTTCATATTGGGACTCTCTTAGTTTATACACATTCATCATGTAAGCCTAGCTAATATGTACGTAATTCGGCCACCTTTGAATTCGCTAAGAACACGAACGACATTTCTGTACTATACAAGTCGAAGTCATCACATATGTTTAACAATCATTCTGTCGTAGGCTATCCGAGTTATGCTTAGGAAACATAGAATACACCTTCAAGTTTCCAAATACGCACATCTCATGTCGATATATCCACGATTATTTACAACTGATGCGATCCACCCTAGGTGATCGACTTTGGCCAAAGTCTTAAGAATCGTGACTTACTCACAT
>SKCR01037579.1:0-128002 GCA_019454045.1 Zanthoxylum bungeanum
TCAAGCTCTTCAATGTAATAATTTATTTATTTATAAAATAATCTCATTTATTTTATTTATTTTCAAAATTAAAAAAAAGGTTCGGACCGATTCCGGTTGGTTCCGGTTCGAGTTGGGTTCCACCGATTCGACCGGGGTCGGCCACGGTTCCGGAACCGGAATCGGTTGGACCGTAACCGAATTCCGGTTTCATCCTCAACCGGTTCCGGTTCCGGAACCGTAGCCGAGTTTACAAACTTCTTACCAAATGCTTTCTTGCTCCAAGTAGAAAACCAATTTTGCCTACTTCAAATTGTTTTTTTTTAGCTACAAATGGTCTCAAATTGTCAAGAATACCTGGCTAGAGCTTAAATCAAACGTATAGAGAAATTTCACCATTTTAATTGATCTTCAATTGAATTCTTGTGTTCTAATATTATATTGTTATTGTTCTATATAAGGCCCGTCTGGTAGTACTACTACTTTGGCTAAAGTTATAGTTCTAAAATGTTTTGTTAAACAATTGCAGTTATAGCTTGGAACTTATAGTAATTTTATCACATTGTTGTATAATTAATCTTTCATTTCACCACAATATTATTACAAATCTTGCATTTTACTATATATATCTTTACAAAATTTTTGTTTTATAATTACATTTGCAATTTGGAAATTATAGTAATTTTATCACACGGTTATATTATAAACCTTATATTTTAGTAATATATTTTTATAAAAGTTTTTATTTTACATTCCATCTGCATTTTGAAAATTATAGTAATTTTATCACCATGTTATGCTACAAAACTTTACATTTTACTATTATATTCTTACAATATTACATTTTACTAAAAAAAAAAAAAAAAGTTAACAACCCAAAAATTTATAGTAGTTTTTACTATATTTTGATAAAACTATTATTTTAAAATCATATTTACCACCATAAGAACAAGCGGAGCCTAAATATACCTGAAAGCAATTTTGTGAAGGCTGCATACATCATTTGACATATAAAACTAACGTATTAGTAGATTTTAATGTTGATTTTAATGTTAATAATATTGTCGAAACATTGATAATCAGATTTATGCACCAAGACTGGATGATCCATTTACCGTCACATTCGAAAGGTGTTCGTCTGATAATTTCAGATTGATGGACCATGTGCTAGTGACATCTGCAATGTGTATTTGTATCGAACTGGACCTGATGGTTGGGAACCAGAGAGTGTGCAGATTTATGGTCCGGATTCGAACCCTGTTACATTTGACTTCAAACACCTCTATTCCTAACGAGGTCTGGTTTGGATTCAACTTGTGCCACATCCCTTCTCCTCCTCCTCCTCCAGCTTCTTCTTCACATCAACATCGTGTTCCCAGATGGTTTGTGCCTGTCATTCTGGGATTTGTCGTAAGTGCTTCTTCTCTAAGCTCCTAGAGGGTTTGGGTACGTATGTGATTCTGGGATTGTCCTGCAACTACTATTTGCTGTTATTTTGTGTATTACACGATTTCATATCTGATGATAGTAATTATAGTCAGATAGTTGGTCCATGTCTTAAGAACTATAACCATGATGTTAGCTTTAACTATTATATAGCGTATTCATGGTGGGTTAATACTTGTTGGCTACTTGCCTTTTGACTAGAAGCTTGATTGTTAGTGGTCTTGGCATGGTCTCACAAATGCTTCTTCTATTGTTAAAAAGTGATTTCTTGCACTTTGTTAAAAGCGCTTTCTTTTTACAAAGATGATAAATGATAATGTAATAAATTACAGAGATTCAACTTTTCCCAACCTAAGGCTCAACAACATATTTAAGTGTGAATTCAATTTCACAAAATAATGGTTAGGTTTTTTTTTTAACTAGATTTGAGCAGTGTTCTAAAAATCGGCCGCCTACACAACGGCTAGGCACTAGGCGGTGCTGACTGTTCCGAATTGAAAATTCGAGGTTATCCTAAGTTCTGACCCTATGCGGAAATAATCACAATTAATTGAGACAAGTCCTAATTAATGTGTCTATGGGAAATCAACTACCAACCACAATATCCAACAACAAACAATTCCACAATATTAATTAAATACGAAATATAAATTGCGGAAAGGAAATCAATCACCACACAAATCAACACAATAATTTTGGTGACGAAGTGGAAAACTCTTCCGAGTAAAAAACCACTCCGGGTATATCGGCTACCAGCCCAATCCACTATATAGAGATAAACTTACAGCGATGGTCAAGACCCATGGTGACAACTTCACCGACTCAAGTACCTCTATACTGCAAGAACTCAAGGCAACTCCTCAAGCCCGCGACCCACGGTTTTCTTCAGAACCTCTGAAGTCTCTGAGTAGATTATATCACCAATGACGCCGGAACTCCGACTACCAAACTTCCTCCTAAAGAACTCTAAAGGATTAGGGAATTTGGGTTAAGTTGTGTTGAAGGTTTAACAAAGATTAAATCTCACCATTAATAAAGAAGACAAGAAGATAAAAAGTCTTCAATGGTGGAATCAAATAAGGTTGAAAGCTTTGCAGGATTTTGGCTCAAAGGATTTGTGTTTCAACCCTCTCAACACATGGGGAATGGCGGCTAAGTGTTATATTTATAGGTAGGGTGAAAAGCTAGGGTTTTGCAGGCCAAAATCGCGTTCAGATCGCAGTCGCGTTCGAACGCTTACTAGAACGCTACACGAACGCGCCCTTTCTGTGAAGACTCGTTCGAACGTCAATCGAACGCACAACGAACGTGACCTCTCTGGAATGCTCCCGTTCGAACCCCACAAGAACGTGCCTCGAACGTTTGCTCTCTGGAATGCTCCCGTTCGAACCCAAAAAACGCACGCATCACCAACGCCAATCGTTCGAACACTTCAAAGAACAACACCACGAACGCATGTCTGATGCACAGCAGCCAGAAACCAGTCCAATTGCACAAAGATCTTCATGAAAGATTACAACTCAATTGAACTTGTTTTGTCACGGACACATGCCAATAAAAATGGAACTAACACGAATTGTCAGAAATCAGTGGGCTAGGCGGTAGCCACTCAAAAAAACATAGATCTACAATACACAGTGGCTCATATCGGCGCGTGAATACCATGAGTGTATTAGCCTATCGTTTCCGAGCAAGGTTAGGTGGCGTGTTTGTAGGATAATGGTCGCCAATGGCGGCGACGTCGGAATTGCCATTGATGGCGGTCGAAAACTTCAAATCCTAACTCTAACCTTATCAATATGTCTAGCTATGCATTATATAATCTTTCCTTATAATGTATTTATGATTAAAGAAATGGATTATTCTTTGTTTAGAGGTTTAATTGATTGATAGCATATTATGTATTTATGATTAAAGAAATGGATTATTCTTTGTTTAGAGGTTTAATTGATTGATAGCATATTAATTAGTTATTTATTGTTTCTATATTTAGGGAGATCTTGATTGATAAAATATTGATATAGGTTATAATTAAGTAAAATATTTTATATTTACCAAATTGACTTTAATTTGTTAAATTCTAACCATAAATCTAATTAAACCGAAATTCCTAAAACTTAATCAAAATATTTTGATTAAAAAATAAAACTGTCTAACGCCGCCTAGTCTATTAGTCTAGGTTTCGCCTAGAAGGCCTAATGCTAGGCGCTCCCCCATCGTACGCTTAACGCTTAGCGTTTTTTTAGAACCATGGATTTGAGTTGGGTTATTTGAAGTGTTATATTCAAATTGAAATGACCGTATAAGTTCAACCTTTGTGATGATTTTAAATAATAAAATTTTTCATTACCCTTTAAAAAAGCCCCAACAAATAGACAAGTGAATATGTAGTTTTGTGTTTATGTTATGTTATGTTTTTTTGTTTTTATTTAGAAAATTTTATAAAACAATAGTGAGATTTGTAATGTATTATGGAAAATATCATTATGTTGAACAATTAAAAAAAATAGAATTTATTGAAATATAAGTTATTGGCTGAAAATTTGGCTTTAAAAAATAAGATATTCCTTAACTAAATCTTAGTGTGCTCTTAATTTTCAATAAGATTTAATTCTTTTCAAAAGATAAATATAGAAATTAAATTTAAACACTGTGACTAATTTCTAAAAAAGTGAAACTTTTAATGATTTTTTTTTTCAAGTAATTCTAATTTTCTAAATTATTGCAGGCGCGAAAAAGAGATGAGATTCCATATTTTCAAAAGTCATGGCTTGATGCTTTCGACTCCAGTTCATATTCAGGTTGAGAACTTGTTGTTTGATGAGTTTGACTTTGTTAGACTTTAGATCAATGATATATTCCTGCAAGAATATGAACTGGAGTCGAAAGCATCAAGCCATGACTTTTGAAAATATGGAATCTCATCTCTTTTTCGGTCGAAAGCATCAAGCCATGACTTTTGAAAATATGGAATCTCATCTCTTTTTCGCGCCTTCAATACTAAACTAAATAAGAAGAATTTTAGAAAATTAGAATTACTTGAAAAAAAAATCATTAAAAGTTTCACTTTTTTAGAAATTAGTCACAGTGTTTAAATTTAATTTCTATATTTATCTTTTGAAAAGAATTAAATCTTATCAACAAGTTCTCAACATAAACACTTCGAAATTTAGAATCTTCCTCTTTTCTTTTTATTAGAATGCTTTTTAATAAAATTTAGTTAATTCTTTCTATATTTTAGAGTTCTTAAAATTTCCAAAATCTGAATCCTCGTTTTAGAATTCCTCATTGGCTTATATAGCCTAATGTTTTCTATGTGAGTGAATGCTTCGATCCTCCAATTGACATGTTTATTATTGAACTTCTACAAGATGTATGTTGTACATTTGTCACATGTCATACTGACATGTAAGATTAGGTGTAATAACACGTTATTATGGATGTTAAGCTAAGCTTGCATGTTAAGTTAAATAGATTGCTATTAAAGTCCACTAACTAAATATTATGGCGCCCTAAAGCTCATGAGTATTGATTTGGAATCAGAGTATTTCCATTTTATATCCTTGTTGATTTGTGAATTTCAGGGTGAATACTCTTTGGAATGGATTGACTTCGGAGTGACGTCACTACAGAGTGACATCACTCCGAAATCCTACTATTTCGGGTCATTGTGAGTCAATATCCGAGTTTTCTTCGACGGTTTGAAGATTTTGGAGATTATCTTGACTCATTTTGTTTGATAATATTGTATCTATAATAATACTATAACAAGTGTCATGATTCTAATAGATTGTTTTCTGCTAAACGTAATTCCACTAAAGAAACTTGTTGAAGAAGATTGGTAGCGTGATACGTGGCCTATAAAGTGGGGCTGAAATCATGCACTTATATATTTATTTACTCCCCTCATCATAATATTTATTTGAAATAAATGATTTTAAGATGTTGTCATGTGTCACGAAATTTCTTTTGACAGGCATTAAATGCATTTGGAGCAACATTTATTTAATGAATGACGCCTATTAAATTAAGTCTGAAAATACACTTCACAGTTTACGAAGGATTTTACTAACCCATAACTATATAAGGGGTGACATACCTTCATTTTATCCATAACATAACGAGCCGCGCATCACACAGGTCATCAGATAGTAAGACTAATTATTGGATTAACTCCAATTGTGTAGGTTAACATGTATATAAAGGAAAGAATGAGTGAAATTGACATCCATAAAGTTAACAAAATATGTTACAAATAAAAATGATATGGATGCAATTGATCAATAACTTTTTAAAAGGTTAATAATTTATCATATTTATATACTTATTTTTAAGATTATATTGTTGGGGCTGATGTGGAACCCATAGGGTCATATCAGTGTCTCGCGCAATGGAAGTGGATCTAACCCTTAAATATCAAGCATGAGTGTATTGTTAATAAATAATTTAATGGAATACTATATTCCATTATGAGTGTATAGGAAAAAAACGGGGGCAGAATCGGAGTTCGGAAACTTAAAAATAGACAAAACAAGTTTCAGCGAGCGCGTGCATGACGCGCGCTACAGTGCGCTGCTGCACTGTCATTTATTTTTTTTTATTTCTTAATTGTGTTCATAATATATCCTTCAACTCATTGGAAACATAGAGCTGAAGGAAATAGGGTTTTTAACCCTAATTTCTTCCAACTTTCCCTAAACACTTTCAAACACTCAAAATTAATTTTTAACATGAAATCCAATATCAACACATGTTAAAGAATAAAATTATATTTTTCAAAATATCAAATATTTTTTTTACAAAAATATAAATTTATTCTAAATACGCACAAGCGTAAATTTTGAATTTAAAATACAAACCAAATTAGAATCCCACAATGAAGTGACTCATGAACAATTCTAGATCACTCAAAGGTGGTCAAATGGTTCTAGAATGGTAGCCATAGTTTCAAGCTATCATCTAGAGTTCCAAACTCTAATTTAATATTCAATGTCCAACATGAATATTTTAACTCAATCACAAGCATATTGTGTTTATGCTTCCAAAGCATCCATACACAATTCATTAGCCTAATTTCAACTTCAAGGTATGTTATTATGTATCCAATATATAATACATCTCTATATGCGTCATCAATGAAAACAACTCACTAATGAAAACATAACTTTAGAGAAGATCAAAATAACCTAGTAATCTTGATTCCGAGATTCTCATTGTTGAAATATTATAGAGAACTTCCACAGTTTGCAAACTTGACTCCAATATCCAATTTTGATTCCAATGCTAGCAAGCTTGATTCCAAGATCCAATTTTGATTTCTCCTTGTTGAAATATTGTAGAGAACTTCCAAAACTTCTCGAAACACTTCTTTTACTTATATTAATATTTCTAAATCTTGTTTGTTTTAGCTTTCACAAACTTAACTTTCTTAAGTTCAAGCTTCTCAAGCTTAATTAAAAGATTGCTCAAGCTTGCTATTTATATCAAAACTCATGTAATTTTTAATTAATAAAAGTCATAATCAAATATTAGGTAGGCTTAATTCAATATGTAAAATTAGGTGTGACTAATCTCATTTTGTCTACCACTTTGATTTAATCCAATTAAATCAAGATAAAGATTAGCAAATAGATTAGTTCATTGTCTACCATTTTGATTTAATCTAATTAAATCAAGCCAAATACACTTATAATTATATATTTATAATTACCAAAATATCCTCCAATGGTAGAGATATTTATGAAATTATAACAAAACCTTTATATGATTTTAGATTAATCCAATTAGGTCAAAGTAAATAAAAATGTTATCCAATAACACTTAATTATTTTGGTTGATAATTATAATATTGCATATTATTTATTATCAAAAATTATCGGCTACCCAAGTGCTCAACGAGTCTATTTCATATTGTGTGACTCTCTAAGTCTGGACACATTCGTCATATAAGCCTAGCTTATATGTACGCAATTCGGCCACCTCCGAATTTGCGAAGAACACGAACGACCTTTATGAACTATACAAATCGAGATAATCATATATGTTTATCAATCCCCCCGTCGTAGGCTATCCGAGTTTTTTTTAGGAAACATAGATTACACCGTCAAGTTTCCGAGTCGCACATCTCATGTCGACATGTCCATGATTCTTTACAACTAATTAGAAATCATTTCTTATATATGTGATCCACTATAGGTGATCGGCTTTGGCCAAAGTCTTAAGAATTGTGAATTACTCACATGGATACCTAAACCTCTTATGGTACACATACGAGCCAACTGATCCTATCTTGATACACACTTGTTTAACGATTGTATCGGTCCACACCCAACGAACATCTAGATGTCAGATCGTGAAAGCTTTCTGACATACATGGCATCTAAGTGTGGAATATCTCATACAAAATCAATGTTATCTTATAGTTAAAGGATCACATATGTTACTCGACTCGAGGAGATTCTTTTTTATGGTGGTGTGTATTTCTAACTATTAGGAATCACATGTGAGTCATTGAGTATTCGCTCCAACGAATACCCACATGTTTATACGAGCCTCCAAAGCTCGTGGTACATCGGGTTAAACCATTGGAACTCCAATTTCAATATACAACTATAAATATTTACTTTAAGAATAGTTTATAATGGTAATATTATCCCAATGTCGGACCACCCAGTGTCCAGTATTACTACATGACTATTCTAAGGTCGATGTCATTTTCAGCATATTTATACATCAATCTAATATTCATAATGACATTACCATTAATAAGGTTGAAATGAAAATATAGTTATTTTATTAATAAATAATAAAATATAATGTACAATACATTATTCTGATTGGCGCTCCAAACACCCACTCCAACAAACTCTCACTTGCTTAGTTCCAATCCGGATGGTATCGTAGTCTCATATCCTCCATATGTTTATCGAATAACTTAGGAGGTAAGACCTTAGTAAGTTGATCTGTTATGTTGTCTATTCCTTAAACCTTCAAGACCACTATGTCTTTTTGTTCAATAATCTCTTTAATCGCGCGATATTTTCTTCCACGTGTTTAGATTTGGAATGTGCCCACGGCTCCTCAGCCTGCGCAATGGCTCCGCTATTATCATATTATAATGGGATCGAATCTGCAATACTAGGCACAATGCCAAATTATGTGATAAAAATTCTAATCCAAACAGCTTCTTTAGCAGCTTCTGAAGTCGCTATAAATTCCACCTCATTGGTGGAATCAGCTGTTGAGCCTTGTTTTGAACATCGCCAACTAACTGCACCGCCATTAAGAGTAAATATGTATCCGGATGTAGACTTTCTATTATTTGGATCTCTTTGGAAATCGGAGTCTGTATAATCCTTAACTTGTAGCTTATCTTCTCCATATATGATAAACTTATTCTTAGTACCTTTAAGATATTTCAGGATATGTTTCACGGTTATCCAATGATCATTATCTGGATCAGATTGATATCGGCTAGTCACACTGACGTCGAAACTGATGTCAGGTCTCGCACATAACATAACATACATAATGCTTCAAATACAAGAAGCATATGGCAAGTTAGGCATTTTAACTCTTTCTTCCTCAGATGTATGCCGTATCGGAAATGTACATTTACTACCTTGCAGTTGGTAAAACTGTACCTTTCTAATATTTTATCTATGTACGTGGACAATCCTATAAGCTTCCTAACTCTATCCCGGTAGAGCCTTATACCCAATATATAGGAAGTTTCACTCATGTCTTTCATGGAGAAGTTCTTGCAAAGATAGGCTTTCACACTTTGCATCAATCTTATATTATTCCCAATGATAAGGATGTCGTCTACATACAAAATAAGGAACATTATCATGCTCCCACTTATTTTATTATGGACACATAGTTCTTCCTCGTTCTTAATGAATCCAAATAATCTAATTATCTCATCAAAACGACGATTCAAGTTTCAGGATGTCTGTTTAAGTCTATAAATAGACTTTTGGAGCTTACAAACCAAGTTTGAAGTCTAACTGGATATAAAACCATCTGTTTGTTTCATATAGATATCCTCCTCGAGGAATCACTTTAGGAAAGCGATTTTCACATCCATCTGTCATATCTCATAGTCACGATATGCAGCAATAACTATAATCCTAATGGATTTTAACATGACTACTGGTGAAAAAGTTTCATCATAGTCAATCTCATGATGTTGAGTGTAACATTTCGCTACCAGGAGGGCCTTAAAGATTTCCACCTTTCCATCGGGCCCTCGCTTCCTTTTATAAACCCATTTACAACCAATATGTTTAAATCCTTCACGAAGTTCAACCAAGTCCCAGAGTTGATTGTCATGTATAGAATACATCTCGAACTTCATGGCTTCCTGCCATTTTCCCGAATCGATATCCAATTTCGTATATTTATACGTAGTCGGATCCATTTCCTCCAAGAAGAGAACATCAAGGCTTACATCAGATTTTAAAACAATCTCTTAGAAGGCCTTGATATTCTATTCGACTTATGTAGAACATGTGTTGTAGATCCTTCACCTAATTGGACCTCTGGTTCTATCTTAGGTTCTTTAATGTTCGGATCAAACTCATCGAGTTCAATCTTTCTACAATTTCCACTCTCTCAAAAATTCCTTTTCAAGAAAAGTGGCAAAACGAACAATAAATACATTTCATTGTTAAGAATCGTAGAATTGATATCACATGAAATTTTCAGGATATCCAACTAACATATATTCATACTTCATGGGTGCTAGTTTATCCCGCTGCGAAACTCTAACACATGTAGGACAACCCCAAATTTTTAAATATCTAACACTTGGAGTTCTACCGAACCATATCTGATATGAGATCGTAGAAACAACATTCGATGGAACCCTACTAAGTAAATGGGTAGCAATAAGTAAATCGTAACCCCAAAGATAATATGTAAGATTTTTATAGCTCATCATGGAATGTACCATATCTAATAAAGTACGATTTCTTCGCTCAGACACATAATTGTATTGAGGAGTTCCTGGTGGGCTATATTGGGCAAGAATCTCATTCTCCTTTAAATAACTTTTGAATTCGTTGCTTATAAATTCACCACATCGATATGATCGAAAGCAGTTGATGAATTTACCAGTTTGTTTTTCTATTTCGTTTCAGAATATTTTGAACTTTTCATATGTTTCCGATTTATGTCTCATCAAATAGACATATTCATATCTTAACTTATCATCCGTAAAAGTCACGAAATATGTTGAACCATCATGAGCGGCATGATTTAATGGACCACACACATCGCTGTGTATTACCTCCAATAAATCTTCAGCACGGTGTCCAACACCAAGAAATGAGGCCTTTGTCATTTTCCCTTGGAATTTGGATACATGACTCACAAATTAGATAATGATTTAAGGTAAGATCTTCAATCAAACCATCATTAACCAATTTGGATAGACGTCTAACACCTATGTGGCCCAATCTCATATGCATAATTCAATATTATTTAATTCAGATCTATTACCTATATTTTTCTCTACATTAAAGACATCTCGATATGTTTCCAAAATATAGTGACTGTTAGATAAAGAACATTCACATATCAAATAGTTGTCTTTATCATATAAATATAAAGAATCAACTTTAATGTTTATTTTATATCTATCTTTATCTAATATCGATAAAGATATTATCTGTCTGATAAGAAATGTTACATAATAATAGTCATGTAAATCTAATTTACTTTCATTAGGGAGATCGAGAACAACTGTATCTATGGCTTTGACATCCAATGTCTCTTCATTTTCAACTTTAAGCCGGATCTCTCATTTGTTTAGCCTTCTTCTAACTCACAAGACTTGCATGGAGTTGCAAATATGAGTAGGACTATTAGTGTCTAACACCCAACCACTATTTGCATCTAAGGTCAATGAGATAGCAATAATAGGAAAAATACAAAGCATACATGGGGTTCCTGCTTTTCCTTTCAGCTCTGGTCAATGTTTCTTCCAATGTCCAGACTTCTTGCAGTGTAGACATTCATCACAAGCTACATGCGGTCTTGTAGTTTGTTTCTTGGAATATTTCTTCTTATCTCTCATTTTAATCTTCTTAGACTTCCTAGAAGTCTTTGAAGAGCTTGCTCCACCATGGAGGTACAAAGTGAGATTCCCTTTCTTCAAATCATGTTCTGCCGAGCGTAACATGTTGTGAAGCTCTTCATATGTGGCTTGCATCGAATGCATCACAAAACTAGCATATGTATCGGGTAAAGAAGACAAAATCAGATTTTGGTCTAGTCTTTTATTATCATAATGTCATGTCGTTCCATATATCAGATTTGGTCAATCATGTTCAAAACTTGAATGCTAACCACTCATTTATCCTTGAGCGTAGCATGAAATAATTCCTTAGACCTCCGATATATCTCAATTTCTTGATTTGCTTCGAAAAACTCATTTAGTGTTCTTATAATGCTCCAAGTATTTGGTACATTTATGTATTGACTAATCAAATTAGGAACAATTTCGACAGACATTGGATTGAACGTAACATACCTCAATCGTTCTGACTCCAAAACAAGATGATTGTTCATCTCCTACTCTAAGTAGTTCAAGACTCCTTTCGGTTTATTAGAATCCAAAAGTCATGCTAATGGATTTGTGGCAGCCTTTTATAAGACAACTATTAAACACTAACAAAATATTTTTCATTTCAATATAAAAATAATAATACGATTATGGTTTTTTAAATCTATTAGTGCTCTCCCACTACTTTGTGTAATTCCGTAATCTCCCTTAACAAAAAAATAGAAATTTGACAATCAAAATTTCATAGCGGGAAGTGGATCCCATGACATTTACTCAAGCCTCACACTAATGACAATCTTGGCCTTCATAAACTCATTAGGTAGATCTTAAAGGTCAATCACATTCATGTGACTCCTTATTTGATCCTGAATCGTTTCTTATCCTCACACTAATGACAGTCTTGGATTAAGACGTGATCTAGATGTATACTCGTCAAAGTGCACTAATGAGCTTCGCAAGTACACCCTTACAATAATGACGATATTGGACGACTACGTTAACTCATCGTGCTACATCTAATATTTTACCGGAGCGACCTAAATTCCGAGCACTTATACCCTCACACTAATGACGGTCTTGGGCATACGTAGTAAGAACTCATTCATCTCCGTATTGACAAGACAGACTATCCATAATGCTCCAATATTATTAATATTATTATTTAAATAAAGTAATCATCTAATCACGAGAGATTTATGACAATCAAGTCATTAATATACTTGGGTCAAAATAAAAATTTTGATTTAAAACATGCAATGCATATCCAATATGATTTATGCATAATTAAATTAAAATTATAGAGGCATAGATTCAAAAACATGTCAAACATGCAACACATGTTGTGTGGTTAAAACCTGCTCTGATACCATTCTGTTAGGGCAGATGTGGAACCTATTGGGTCGGATCAGTGCCATGCACAGCAGAAGTGGGTCTAACCCGTAGATTTCAAGCATGAGTGTATTTTTAAATAATTTAATAGAATATTATATTCTATTACGAGTGTATAGGAAAAAATCGAGGCTGCGTTGGTGCACTGTCATTTAATTTTTATTTTATTTTTTTCTTAATTGTGTTTATAATATATTATTCAGCTCTCTGTTTAATCCTATTTTCTTCCAACTTTCCCTAAACATTTCAAACACCTAAAATTAATTTTAACATCAAAATCAACATAAACACATGTTAAAGAATAAAATCATATTTTTCAAAATATCAAATATATTTTACAAAAATATAAATTTATTCTAAATACGCACAAGCGTAAATTTTGAATCTAAAACACAAACCAAATTAGAATCCCACAATGACGTGACTCATGAACAATTCTAGATCACTCAAAGGTGATCAAGTGATTCTAGAATGGTAGCCATAGCTCCAAGCTATCCTCTAGAGTTCCAAACTCTAATTTAATATTTCATGTCCAACATGAACAATTTGACCAATTCACAAGCATATTGTGTTTATGCTTCCAAATCATCCATACACAATTCATTAGCCTAATTTCAACATCAAGGTATGTTATTATGTATCCAATACATAATACATCATGATATATTTCATCAATGAAAACAACTCACTAATGAAAACATAGATTTAGGGAAGATCAAACTTACCTAGTAAGCTTGATTCCAAAATACAATCTTATTCTCCTTCTTGAAATTTTGTAGAGAACTTCCAAAGTTAGCAAGCTTGACTCCAAGATCCAATCTTTATTCCAAAGCTAGCAAGCTTGATTTCAATATCTAATGTTCAGTTCTCCTTGTTGAAATGTTGTAGAGGACTTCCAAAATTTCTCTAAACACTTCTTTTATTTAAGTTAATATTCTAAATCTTGCTTGTTTTAGCTTTCACAAGCTTAACTTTATTAAGCTCAAGCTTCTCAAGCTTAATTAAAACATTGCTCAAGCTTACTATTTATAGGAAAACTTATGTAATTTTTAATTAATAAAAGTCATAATCAAATATTAGGTAGGCTTAATTCAATATGTAAAATTAGGTGTGACTAATCACATTTGTCTATCACTTTGATTTAATCCAATTAAATCAAGACAAAGATTAGCAAATGAATTAGTTCATTGTCTACCACTTTGATTTAATCCAATTAAATCAAGCCAAATACACCTATAATTACATATTTGTAATTATCAAAATATCCTACAATGGTAGAGATATTTATGAAATTACAACAAAACTCTTGTGTGATTTTGGATTTAAATAATCAATGTTATCCAATAACACTTAATTATTTTGGTTGATAATTATAATATCGAATATTATTTACTATCAAAAATTATCGGCTACCCAAGTGCTCAACTAGTACACTTCATATTGTGGGACTCTCTAAGTCTAAACATGTTCGTCTTATAAACCTACCTTATATGCATGCAATTCGGCCACCTTTAAATTCACGAAGAACACGAATGACTTTTCTGAACTATACAAGTCGAGGTCATCACATATGTTTATCAATCCTTCTGTCGTATGCTATCCGAGTTGTGCTTAGGAAACATAGATTACACCGTCAAGTTTCCGAGGTGCATATCTCATGTCGACATGTTCATGATTCTTTACAACTAATTAGAAAATATTTATGATATATGTGATCCACCCTAGGTGATCGGCTTTGGCCAAAGTCTTAAGAATCGTGACTTACTCACATGGATACATAAACCTCTTATGGTATATATACGGTCCGTCGGATCCTATTTTGATACACACTTGATTAACGAGTGCATCGATCCATACCCAACGAACATCTAGAGGCCAGACCATGAAAGGTTTTTGACATATATGACATCTAAGTGTCGATGATCTCACACTAAATCAATGATATCTTATAGTCAAATGATCACAATGCTACCTAACTCGAGGTGATCTTATTTTCGATGGTGTGTACTTCCAACTATTAGGAATCACATGTGAGTCATTCAGTATTCACTCCAACGAATACCCACGTGTCTATACGAGCTTCCAAAGCTCACAGTGCATCGAGTTAAACCATTAGAACTCAAATTCCAATATATGACATATGTTAGTCTTATAGGTTATATGTATTCGTCTGTATTCCAAAACCAACCAGTGTGGATATTTACTTTAAGAATAGTTTATAATAGTAATTTTATCCCAATGTCGAACCACTCAGTGTCCAGTATTACTGCATCACTATTCTAAGGTCGATATTAGTTTCAGCATATTTATACATTAATATAATATTCATAATGGCATTATCATTCATAAGGTTTGAAATGATAATATAGTTATTTTATTAATAAATAATAAAATATAATATACAATACATTATTCAGATTGGCGCTCCAAGCACCAACTCTAACATATGTCATTATAACATCTAACCTTTATATTTATATTAAGGAGCTACAACATTAGGTGATTTGATAAAAATGCCCTTTTAACGCCATTATGTTATTAACGTCGTTAACGGAAAAATGGTTGATTGATACTAAATAAAAAACTTTAGTAGTTATATATATATATATATATATATATGAACTAAAATTTAAGTGTTGCAGAAATAATTTTCCATATATAAATTCATAAGTTAATAGATTTTATGTTATATCTTTCAAATATTAATAAGAGCATATGCATTTTCTTAAAAATTAGAATAAAGATATCTCCATTATTTTATTATAAAGTTTAGGATATCTATTCGAGTTTTCCGATGGGAACTACATAATTATTTTGTCCTATAATATTTATATTTAGAGTCCAATATGACTTTTCGACTGATATATAATATATTTGTAATACTATCCTTTACATTTAGGTCATTCTTTTTTAATAGTTCATGTCATTTGGGTAGGTAATGTGAGCCTACTAGTGAATGATATTAGTTGTGATATCATGTTGAAATTTATTACCCTAACTCAACCCAAATGCTAGATTGAAAGTTAAGGATTGCCTTATATTTAGAAACCAAAATAATTTCTCAGCTGATGTAGGATGTTTTCCTCAATAATATATATATTTCAAAAATATTACTACGATTATATACATCTACTTAAATATATGAGTAGAGATACTGTCATTAGATGAAATACATTTTCGAATTATGGTTGATAAATTTATAGATTGTACTATAAATATATCAATTCAAATTTTAACATATTTTATGGTGACTACTAGGGTGGCTGATGAATACTAAGAAGTGTACATTTATTAAAAAGAAAATTAATCATTTTACACTTATAGTTTCATTATTCCCCTTAATTTAGCACATGTGTGAAATAATAATTAAATTGTGTTTATATATTTTTATTGTGATTTTTATTTCTTAGGTAGGTGTAATAATACTTTAGATGCATAATTAGAAAAATAGACGTGACATTTGGATTTTGGAGGCCAGAAACTTAAAAGGGCGTCCTAACAGTGTACAATTTCGAAAATTCAAATTTTACGTAATTTTCGTATTTTGGCCATAACTTTTTACTCCCATATCGGATTGAGGTAATTTCAGTTTCAGATGAAAGAAGACTCAAATATCTACAACTTTACTCTTTATAATATTTTCTAATTCTGAGGTTTTCAAGGTCGAAATTGGTGAAGAAGACAATGTATGTTGCATGTAATTTTAATTATTAGAAAATAAAGTAAAAAATAAAAAATAAAAATAAAAAAAGTAAAAAATAAAAAAAATAATAATTGAAATGTCACAATCCACTTTAAGTGAATTATGACAAATGTTTACAAAATGATCAACAAAAATAAAATAAAAAGGTTAAAAAAGGAAAAAAGAAAAAAAGAAAAAATAAATTAGTAAAAGTTTATTGTTTGTATTTGATTTGGAAATTGTAATTAATAATTGAGAGATGAACACTTCTACCATAAATAGAGGTGCTCACCTCTCATTTTCTTCATGTTTCTTTCATTTTCTCTCTTGAAGATTTTGGAAGAAGTGTCTTTTATGTTTTATTTTCTTGTAATTTCTTTTTTCTTTCAGTAATAAAATTATATGTGTTTTATTCAAAACATGAGTAGCTAATTTCATTCTGCTGGGGTAAAGAGTGAAACTCTAAATATGAAGAATATAAATTAATCTTACTTATATTATAATATATGAATTGTAATCTGAAAACTAATATTTGATTTTCTCTTATATTTGAGGGTGTCTTGATTCGTTGTAGACAATCAAATTTCGGTTGACACAGTTAATACTTTACTCCATATTATATGAGAGAATAATTTAAATCTGGATTAATTATCGACAAACTTTGTTATCGTCTTTATGGCTGATTTTATTTATTTGGCATAATTGAGAATTAATTCATGAAGTAAATTAACTGGGTAATAATGACAATTTATATATTATAAAAAGCAAGATTTCTATATATTTGAAATATTAAGAGTGTATCTTCTAACCATAGCATTCTAATTTATTATTGCAGTTTAATTTAAAATTGTCCATCACTTCAAACAATTCAGCTTTTTCTTTTCACTCAAATTACTATTTTATTTTACTAAATCTATTCCCTGTGGATCGACCCTGAACTTACCGGGTTATTTTATTATTTCGACACTCTTAAACTTGGGAGTAAAAAACTAATTCATGAGTGTGTCAGTGGCATCAAGAGTGGGTACCTATGTCCAAGTACGATGCCAATTCTATACTTTGATAAAATATTTAACTCATTAGTATTAATTGGGGAAAAAATTAGTCACTCAAAATAAAATCTTATCTCGGATGGCTAAATTTTTTATCATGATAAAGATATGTTTTCTATGAAATATTTTAATTGATTATTATTTATTATTAATAAAGCTCCACACGTCGATAAAATATTGGAAGCTGTAGAGTTTAATCGAAAATCGAAGAACGATTTGCGATTATTCAAAAATAATCAATAAATTAGATTTTAATCGATATGGGTAAAGTTAACATTTCGCACAGTTGTGAATAAAAAATTCAAAACTTATCTCTCAAGATCCTCCATAAATCATTAAAAATTACTCATTTATGATTAAAAAAAAGTTTAACAATCTAAGTCAATATGAATATCGTCAATTTTGATACAAATAGAAAAATTTATCATTATTTAATAATATTTAATAAGTTAATGATATTGGTGTTACTATCTCGGTAAAATAAATCTTTTAGAATGAAATATATTTTTACTCATTTTTATCATTTTTAATTAAATCATTCTATATTCATACAAAATCATCAATCAAAACAAACAAAAATTATTAAAAAATAAAAGTAGATTAAAAATTGAAATCGGATAATTTTTTATAAATCGAAAATTGGATAATTAAACGGTCATAATCGCTCGAAATTTTATCATAATCATGTTGGAAATTCTTCAAATCTTCAAATATACTTGTTTGGATGGAGGAGGGACATGTCCCTTGGATGGTACCCCATGGGGACATGTCCTCCAATTGTGTGTAAAATGATCATATGCTCCAAGTGGTGCATAGGAGGGGTATAACCCTTTGGAGGGTTGCACCCCAACCCTAAGGGTGCCTTTGAGGCATCATTCCATGCTTATAAAAGGAAGCTTTATGTTCCTTTTTAACAGACAATGAAGAAATCCGAATCATCCAAAACTGAGAGTCTCATATTGTTTTCTTGAGTTTGAGAGAATTCCATCATATTCCAAGTTCAAGATCTTATTAAGGCGTGCCCCTTGAACAAGAGGAATCCGGGTTATCCTGGGTGGACATTAGCCACAAATCTGTAGAGCACCGAGACGGGGCTGATAAGTTCTTAAGGACATAGATTTATCTCGACTCAGATCAAAGTTTTCATCAGGTTTTTCTTATTCTCAAGTTTTAAGGTTTTCTAGGGTTTATGCATATTAGATCTATGTTTCTGGTTTTATTTGTTTGTTGCATGTTGATTTCTTGTTTAATGACACTAATCGGACAACAATCTTAAGAATTTATCAACTAGTGTTGTTAAATAGTAAATCGCATGCGTAGTTAAGAAAATTTCTGGAAAAAAAATATAGAATGTGCATGAAAACCCGTAGGGCGTTCGAACGCCCGACGCACGCGAAGGCAAAAATCTGAAAATCTGAAAATTTGTAAGAACGTTCGAACGCGTCTTCAAACGCAACTCGAACTCAAGCCTTCTGCCTTAGAACGTTCGAACGCGTCTTCAAACGCGAATCGAACACATACCTTCTGACTTAGTTTGTTCAAACGCGTCCTAAACGCAACTCGAACACAAACTCTCTGGAATCATTCCGTTCGAATGCGTTCTCGAACGCTATACGAAAGTGAACTCTCTAGAAACATTTCGTTCAAATGCGTTATCAAACGCTACAGGAACGTGAACTCTCTGGAACACTTTGTTCGAACGCGTTATCAAACACAACACGAATGTACGCACACTGGACAGTCTTGTTCGAACGTAGATACGAACGTGACACTAACGAAATAGTCCTGGAATTGTTATAAACTGTAAAGACTTATATTAATATTGACTTAGTTAATCATATATTGAATCAATATAATCTTGGTAGTATAGATTTAAGTTATTATTAGGTTGTTCAATTATCACAAGCATACACTTAGTGATAAAGTTGAAAAATTTATTGTGTTGCATACTTGGTTGAGAATTTAAAGTGTAATTTTACACAAGTAATTCCATCCAATCTTGATTGACACTTACACATATATCTACACATATCGTATACAGTTTGTGCTATTGAATAAATGTAATACTGAGTTTGAATTGCTAAGAGATCTCATTGAAAAAATGTTTAAAGAATATTCTGTCAAAAATGCGATAAGAGCTTAAGTGGTCATGGATTTAAGTGGTTACTCCGGACCCCCCTCGTCCTATGGGAATATTCGTTTATTCATTTTTCTAAATAATCTTTAGTTGAAATTCAAGGACTTGTGTTTATTGGAACCACCATCCAAAAGAACAACAAGTGGTAACTTAGTATATCACTTTGAACAAGATCATTTGTTGATCGTTGTGCAATTTGTCTTTTGTAGACCTATTGACTCATGTTGATTTTTCCAAGCGGAAACATCATAGTACCGGTCTCTCATGGAGAAAATCCGAAGAAGTTTGGTACTTCAAACAGTGGCAGAGCAAAATGTTGTTCTACCTGACAACTCTACAGTTGGCTAAGTACCTTAAAGATCCTCCGGGTCCTGTGGAGGGTGAATCAGAGGCAGCCAAGGAACTGCGAGAAGAGACATGGTCGTCTGGCGACTTCCTATGCAAGAACTACCTTATGAGTGGTCTTGACAATACCATGTACATTGTGTACTAAGGCATGTCTTCTGCGAAGATTCTCTGGGAATCTCTCGAGAAAAAATACAAAACCGAGGATGCATGATAAAAGAAATTTGTCATGGGTAGAATGATGTCTCAGTTGGGTGAACTGCAGTTGATCATTCATGAAATACTGGATGAAGGAATGAAACTCTGTGAGACGTTTCAAGTTGCCACCATAATTGAAAAGTTGCATTCATCATGGAAAGACTTCAGGAGCTATCTGAAACACAAAAAGAAGCAGATGAGCCTTAAAGTCCTTGGAGTTCGATTGAGAATCGAACATGACAACATGATATCCGAGAAGGCCAGCTACAAGACTATGGAGTCTAAGGCCAACATCATTGAGGGTGTAAAGGGTAGCAAGAAGAGAAACAGTGGAACTGATTCTTCCCAAGCGAACAAGAAGTTCAAGGGGAAGTGTTACAGCTGTGAAAAGAGCGGTCATATGACAAATGACTGCAGAAACAAGAAGTCTCAGGATAATGGCAAGAAAAATGAGCCTATGTCGCTGAAGATGAGCAGTTAATTGATGAGATTTCAGAAATGAACCTCTCAGCAGTGGTAACTGAAGCCAACTTGGTTGGGAATCCGAGAGAATGGTGGGTAGACACTGGGGCTACTCGTCATATCTGTGCAGATAGTAAGATGCTTTCCTCGTATCAGAAGGCCGATGGCGGCGATCATCTGACAATGGGAAACTCATCTACCTCTAGAATGGTTAGACAAGGCACAGTGGTTCTGAAAATGATATCTGGAACGGAGCTTACATATAAGAATGTTTGCATGTTCCAGATATTCAGAAGAACTCAGTCTCGGGTTTGTATTTGAATCTGACAAGATTATATTGACCAAAAATTATGTCTATGTAGGAAAAAGATACCTCGCTGAGGGCCTTTTCAATGACTGTCAATTGTGCTATTAATAAAGCTGAAACTTCTGCTTATATTATTGAGTCACAAAATGTATGGCATGAGAGGTTATGACATGTTAATTATGATACAATGCGTACATTAATTAACATGGACCTTATACCTAAAATTGCATTGATAACCAACATAAGTGTGAGGCATGTGTTGAAGCAAAAATACATAGAACATCATAGAACGAAGTTCTGAACCCTTGGAACTTGTACACACTGACGTGTGTGACATGAATATTGTGCAAACAAGAGGTGGTAAAAAGTACTTTGTCACTTTTATCGATGAAAACACAAGATTCCGTTAAGTGTATTTGCTGAGGAGCAAAGCTGAAGCTATTGAGAGCTTTATACACTGAGAACGAAGTTGCAAATCAACTTGGTAAGGAAATCAAAAGAATCAGGAGTGATAGAGGTGGTGAATATGTTTCATCATTCAGTGAATATTGTTCAGTGCATAGAATTATTCACGAAACCCATGCTCCTTATTCTCCTCAACAAACGGGATTGTTGAGTGCAAAAACTGAACGTTGAAGGAAATGATGAATGCCATGTTGACTAGTTCTGGTTTACCTCAGAACTTGTGGGGGGAAAGCCCTACTTTTCGCGAACTACGTTCTGAACAAGCTTCCTCACAGGAGATTGGACAAGACACCATATGAGTTGTGGAAATATTATGTACATTCCTACAAATATATGAAAATGTGGGGGTGTCTTGCCAATTGCCAAGGTGATGGTTCCTAAACCTAAGAAGGTGGAATATGACCCAAAACTGTTGACTGTATACTCATCGGATATGCTTGCAACAGTAGTGCGTATCGATTCTTGGTACATAAGTATGAGATTCCTGACATCAATCTAAATGTGATGATTGAGTCAAGGAATGCAATATTTTTGAAGAGACATTTCCTTGTAAGGAAAGACAAAGAAGTGAGTCTCTTAAAAGATCTGTTGATACTGTCAAGGACAGTGATCAGGTTGACCAAGAGTCAAATCTGATTTTCTGACATATTTGTTAGAAAATGAGCCTTAAAGATATAAAGAAGCAATGTCTTCTCCAGAGGCACCTCTGTGGAAAAAGGCTATTAACTGTGAGATTGATTCAATCCTACAGAACCATACTTGAGAGTTAGTTGATATTCCTCCAGGTTGTAAGCCACTGGGCTACAAATGGATATTCAAAAAGAAGATGAAAACGGATGGATCAATAGTTAAGTACAAGGCAAGGCTTGTCATAAAAGGTTATTGACAAAAAGAAGGTTTTGTTTACTTTGACACCTATTCACCACTGATTCGTATCACATCGATAAGAATGCTCATAGCCATAGCAGCTATATTTGGTCTTGAAATACATCAAAAGGATGTAAAGATGTCATTCTTGAGTGGTGAATTGGATGAAGAGATTTACATGGAACAACCAGAGGGTTTAATGTTCCTGGATAAGAGCAGAAGATGTGCAAACTTGTAAAATCCGTGTACGGATTAAAACAAGCACCTAGATAATGACATGAGAAAATTGACAAAGAGATGTTGTCAAGTGGGTTTAAAACCGATGAGTGTGATAAATGTATGTACACCAAATCAACTCAAAAAGGATATGTCATTATATGTCTCTATATAGACGATATGCTGATAATTGGTAATAATCATGAGTTGATTCAGTCTACCAAGAAAGTGTTATCCAGCAAATTTGATATGAAAGATCTGGGAGTAGCTAACATAACTCTTCCTCTATCAAATAATACCGGCTTAAGCGTATTGCAATTAGAGTATTCAAGGATCATCGGAAGTCTGATGTATCTCACGAATTGCACACGAACTGATATCGCTCAAGCTGTGAACAGGCTTAGCAGATATACAAGCAATCCATGACATAACCACTGGAAAGCCATAGTAAGAGTTTTGAGGTATGAGAAACTATTGGGAAATCTCTAAGTCCCGAGGATCGAATCAAGCATAGAAACATACATATGAATACACGAAGAAGTTGCGGAATACTTACAATGATCGGTTGAGCGATGCAGTGAAGAACAAAAATCCATTTCTGCCCTCCTTGAGCTCTCGGCAGTGAGCTTGTTTGGTGTCCTCCAAGAATCGGCAATGGTCCTCCATGCAAGATCCAAGCTTTGTGATGAAATTCCATGCTCACAAGTGGGTTTCCCTATCACATTTGTATGTCTCCATTGTGTGCTAGCACTCTTGATTTTTGCAACAAAAATCACTCTTTGCTTCTCCTTCATTATCGGTGATGACAGAAAACAGAAGAAGAAATTGGTCATAGACCGTGTGAGAGAGATGAAGTTTTGGCTCCAAAACCGTGAGCCTTGAGGAAAGAGAGAGAGAGATGGAAAATGTGTATATCTTAATTGATTTCCAAAATCAATTAAACATATACCTAATATTTGATTTTCAAAAAGTCAAACAAGTACAAGCATTAAAGCTTATCCATCTACCACCATCAATCAATCAAGTGACAAGTTGTCACATCACTCAAAGTGACATGTGATTTGACGCTTGATGTGACTAATGATTTGACGCTTGATGTGATTTGCGAGCCGCACTTGAATTCGAAATGCGAGTTCGCTCGCAAACACTCTCGGGCTCGGGTTCGCTAATTCCAAATTAACAAATTTTCCGTTGCGACGTAATTAAATGATTATGCCTAGCAAAATCACTATTCACGTCGCTAACGAATTAATTCTAAATTAACTCGTTCGCCCGAATTAAAATCTAATTTCAATTCCGCGTCAAAATCCAATTTCGTATAATATATGGAATATATTATTTTATCGATTAATTCCAAATTAATCGTTTTCTCTATTTAAATGATATTTTATCCCAGATAAAATATCTCCGCAATTAATCCCAGATTAATTTTCTCTCTCATCTAATTAATCTCAGATTAATTAAGTGCGAGTCATACGTCATTGGTGAATCTTCGGGAAGCGACCCATGAGATCCCCGGATATGTTGGTAGTAAATCCGGTCGTCGGACTATCCGAACACGTAAGTACCTAGTATTACGTTTATACCGATTTAAAAGACAAGGTTGGCTTCTAGCAAAGCGCCATGCCTTCCTAATTCTCCAGAAATATCCTTACATGAATATGTGATCTATATCAGGCGTAGTATACGTAGTATTGCGTATCTCGATCCAGTATCGAATGTCATGTGCTAGGCCTGGGGCTGGAAATGTGTCTGCCCCGTACGAAACACATATCGGATCTCTGGTAACTAGTCTCTATAATCGGATATACATGACCTAGTCATAATATCCTGATAGCTGCAGCATATAAGAGAACAAGTTTCGTATCCTACGTGACCATCATCTCCACTATTACTAGAGTGATACTTCCATCTCGACATCACACCCAACACACTACGATTCTCAATATACCCATCAGAGGCATACACAGAACCTGTTAAAGCCCTGGACGACTTAAAACCAAAGTATATTGATTGTCGTAAGTATTAGCGGTGCAAGTCTCAGGTTAAGACCAAATACACCTACCCTGATTCGGACTTCCATAGACACATAGTAATACTACCAATGGAATTCCGAGGGGTCTATCCAGAGCGAAGCTGTTTTCCGTACCATCGGTAAAACACAACCTCCTACTACACTTGCATGAGTATCCTATACCCAAATATATGAGAACTATGCCGTTATGCCCTCACAACGCGCACAAGTGTAATACTAGTCTTTTACGCATTATCGATGTCCAATCTCGATAATACTCTGACTAGGGATATTTAATGATTAAACCTTCGTGGATTGATACTGTCTCATATCATCTTAATCCAGGAACTAATCATATGGACCTTTCATCATTTATACATCTTGGTGATCTAATCACAAATGATAAAAGAGCAATTTCATTTGTCACATAGTTAATTTGTACAACAACACCATGATCTGTACAAATAGTGACACTATGGGTCATAACTGTCCAACAATATCCCACTTGGCCTATAGCCAGTCACTCGAGTGTCCTACACCCGAACTATGTACGGTTCGCTCAAATTACTGAGAAAAGACTTTCGTCAGCGGATTTGCATGATTATCATCTGATGAGATTTATACGATCATCACATCGCCACGATGTATGATCCGAACGAATCAGATGAATATCGAAGTATATATCTGGATCGTTGATGAGACCATTAATTCTTTAGCTTGTGCTGTAGCCCAGCTCAGCTGCTAACAGAACTACTCCTAATTAGATTAGGATTATTATCGGCCCAAAAGGCTTCTATTGCTGCCTCAGCTGCAGCAATAGCCGCATTTGTTGTTTATTCGGTAACAGTATATTGCTTGGAAGATTTCCAGCTCACTGTTCCGTTATTCAAACTTTATAGTACCGTTGTTACGACTTATAGTCGTTTTTATCGGTTTGGAAACTTGCAACAGTGATCCCAGTCACTTCAAGTTCTCTTTCTCCATAGTATAAGACAGCATCCTTAGTTCTCTAAGATACTAAAGGATGTTCTTCACATCAATCCAATGACTATCACTTGGATTGACCCGATTATGACTCCATATGCTCAAAGCGTATGAGACACCATGTCACGTACATTTTTCAATGTACGAGTTCTCGAAGAGTATCAAAAACTTTAAATCTATCCCAGTAGATCTTTATTCCTTGAATAAAGGTTGTTTCTCCCAAGAATTCTACGGAGAATTTTCTCGAAAGCCAAGCTTTCACCGATTGCATTTATGGGAATATCATTTCCAAGAAATGACATATTATCATTATTTTACAGGACATTCAATGTCAGTGCGCTCCCACTAACCTCCTTATATACACAAGAATCATTTTCGTTTTGACTCAAATCATATACCATTATGATTACATCAAAACAATAATTCCAAGAACGCAATGCTTGCTTTAATCCATCCATGGATCGTATAACCTGCAAACCTAGTTTGCTTGTTATGGTACGACAAAACCGTCAGGATGTTAAAACATCCTCCAAAAGGTTTCCGTTAAGGAAATCGGTTTTGGCATTCAGCTGCCATATTTCATGAATGAAACATGCAGCATTAGCAAGCATTATCCAAATGGATTTGCTGTGGCAACAAGTAAAAGGTTTCGTCGTAATCGACATAATGTTGATAACGATACTATGGCATTGTATTTTTGCATGTGAAACCCGATGATGAGTCTCATTTGGAGGCACTACCTTTTGAGTCACGGAAGCCGCGGGAAACGGATATCGGAAGGGGAAATTCAGAATAAACAAGGTTCACTGTTTTCGTTCGTGCTACGTTCGTGTATGCGTTCGAACGGCAAACAGATTGCGGGCGTTCGTGTCGCGTTCGAGGAAGCGTTCGAACGGTGTCGGTAATTCTGGTTTTGCTGCTAGCCTCAACCCAAGCCCAATTAGCCCACCAAGCCCATAAGACACATCCTAATTAAATCAAATATTAATTAAATTAAAAGTCAATTAAATAAAATATTTAAACCATAAACCAATCAAATATAATCATACCAAGTTAAAATCAATCAACCAATATATTATTCCCAAACTTAAAATATTGTATGCCTAATCAACATAAACTAAATATTCAACCTTCCCTATCTAGCCAAGATTTGTCCCCCCTCAATCTTTGACTTCCCTTATCCAACACCAAATTAAATCCCTCTTTAATTAACCAAATCCCTTTCCTTGTCAAGCCTAACCCTTTGCCTATAAAAAGAACCCTTCACCAACCTTCTCAACCCTAGCTAGCTCATACACAACACACAGGAAAATTACAGGAAGAACACACCCAAAAATAGTAAGCAAAAAATACAGAGGAAACGGCAGCGAAACCACGAGGAAACAGCAGCAAAACGGACTCGAAACAGTAGCTTGAGCGGCAAAACAGCGAAGGAAAAGGCAAACCAGTGAACCAGAAAAGTTGCGGAGCTTTACCCCTTCCGATCTTCGTGAAACGCGAGTCCGAGAGACGGCTTAAAAGGTTAGACCTGATGGTACTTTTCACACTCATCTTTATTTGATTTTTGTTATTTATTTTGATCGTATTTTACTTATTTGATCTCGTTTGTGTATGATGTGTGTTGTGGGTATTGGATGAATGAGAGATGTGTCAACTCTCGCGGTATATCGGATGGAAACTCGGACATAAATTTCATAGCCGATTCCGAATGGACAGTAATATGATCTGTACTCGGGACACAACTCCACGTACCGCTTGAGTAAACGGCACCCTATTTTGTTTTGTGTTGCTTTTGTTTATTTTTTCGTCACTTGAATTATGTATGTTGTTTACTTATGCATGATTCAATCGAGCGCATGGGCTTAGTAAGTGGAATGAAAGATCCCCTATGGGGAGGGGTTAAAGCCCTTTACCACGATGCTTTGCCGCGCCGATTGATGTGTGTTCGGTTGGATGCAAGTTACGTTCAATCGGGCATACTTAGTTTGATATTATTGTCTTTATCTTTTTATGCATGGTTCAATCAAGCGCATGGGCTTAGTGAGTTAGTCCAAAGGTCCTCTATTTGAGAGACGAAGAGCCCAAAAGGCCACCTTTACGGCAGTACTTCGCCGCACCCCTTTATTTTGTTGTTTATGTATTGCGTCCCATTTCATGCATCAGGTCTGTTCCCGTTCGAATGTGTTTACGAACGCAACTCGAACGCGCATGCATTTTGCCTTATCATGCATCAGGTCTCATTTTCGTTCGAACGCGTTCACGAACGCCATACGAACGTGAGCATTCTGTTTTATTTCTGTTCGAACGCGTTAACAAACGCCATACAAACGTGAGCATTCTGTTTCATTTCCGTTCGAACGCGTTATCAAACGCCACACGAACGCGAACCTTCTGTTTACCGTTCGAACGCGTTTACAAACGCTACACGAATGCGCACACACTGAACTGAGTCTGTCTTATCATATTCATGCATAATTGCCTCTTGGTTGATCTTTCTTGTATTATGTAGCCAATCATATTATTTGTATTCCTGCATTTATCCATTCTATGTGTTCTTGGGATGATATTCAAGCATGATTAGGCTGTTAGCATGTTAATTGGTTAATAGGTTCATGAGATAGTACTCAAGCATGATTATGTTGTTCTTAGTTTTCCATATCATATGATCGAGAAATGTTCATGAGATTGCCATGTGATGTTGCATGTTGTGATGACTATTCCCTGCATGTAGAGTTAGAAGCATGATACTCTTGGAAATAAGTGTTACTTAGGCCTGATTAAATTATTACACAAATCCTTTCATTACAAGTGACATAAGTAAGGGACCATTCTGAACCCAACGGTTTGAGGTCTTCCCTTGCGAGGGGTGAGTGCGACCTTAAATCATATTTTCCCGGTTCACACCGGGTGGCGACTCCATTATTCTCCGGTTTAGTCCTCCGTGGCTACTCCGTACTCCCGACCGGGCCGCGAGCCTGAGACAGCATGCGTCGCCCCAGATCCTTTGTTTTTGTCCACAGTCTGGCGACTCCACTGGGGATAGAGAATTGGCCCCGAAATATTGACTTGTGATGTTTGGATTTATGGTTTAATTGACCGTGTCTATAGTGGATAAAGTGAGGGTTTAATCAAAGACATTTTGAGGCTAGGTAATGGTTTGGTGTCTTCCTTCATCACTACCTTTCTAGAAGGAAAAGCTGTGAAGGCACCTAGATAGCCATCTACTCGTAGCCTATTGTGATGGACTAATTTGGAGGACTCGTTGTTTATTCCTGACAACAAGCGATAAGAGCCTAAGAGGCTTGGGTATTTAAGGGAGCCTGCTCCACCTTCCCTCTGGGGAATCTACAACGGGAAATCCATTTGACAGTCCGTCACACACCATAGCTCATTGGCACGTACCTTAGTGTATAAAAAAGGGTGCACTCACTTGGTTGCTCGAACCCTTGAGTGGGGAGACCTAGTTGTGGGCCATCCTTCGCCGGTGAGAGCTTTTTTCTATACTCTTGCTAACCCACCCATAGACCGGGTTGGCTAAAGTAACAAATATTTCCTTGGATATGTGCTTGTGGACCATCCTCATTTGGATGCAGTTGGACTATTGTCAGAAATGCGGGCTTGTTGGGCCATTTAAACTGGGGCAAGTTCGCACCTTATGACTATTAGGCCCAAAAACTTCTGAAATGTCGATGGGCCATTGTGTAGAAATTATTATGTCATGTTTGCATCATCTTTCTTCTATGCTTGTGTTTGGGAACATCGTCGTTTGGATCCAGTTGGACCATTTGTCATGGGATATGGGCTTGTTGGGCCATTTAAACTGGGACAAGAACGTATTTCATGACTATTGGGCCAAAGGCTTCTAAATGATTGATGGGCCACTTTGTGATTGTGTTCGGAACGTTACCATTCGGATTTAGTTGGGCTCCTTGCCATGAGATGTGAACTCGTTGGGCCATTTAAACTGGGACGAGTTCACTCCTATGACAGTTGGCCCAAAAACTTCTAAAATGATGATGAGCCGATTTGTGTGAAAATTTTAATGAGTTGATATATTTCTTGTATCGCATGCATATCATGCATCACATGCACCTCATGCATACATGCACCATGTGAACCCCATTTTTTTCTTGAAAGCCATTATAGATACCCGTTGGTTAGGGAAGAGGACAGACTTGTCAAAAGACCAAGCAGCCACCAAGAGTACTGGCAGAAGACCTAGCCCAACGGGATAGGAAACCCAATCATGCATGCATGCATACACGTAACATATTTTGCATTCTTTTTTGTGTTTGTTTTGCTTTGTATTCACAGGTTTTGAAGAAGAAAAAGAAAAGCGGCAAAGACAAAGCCAATCAGAAGCAGCGACAATACAGTCTGTTTCAGAAATGAATCAGTTTTGGGGATAAGTCCAAGGGTTGAGGCCCATATCAGTCAGTTTCGGGGATGAGTCCCAGGGTTGAGGCCCATATCAGTTTCAGTCTTGGGGATGAGTCCCAGAGGCGAGGCTCATATCAGTATCAGTTTTGGGCGAGGCCCACATCACTCTGGGGGTGAGGCCCACATCGTTATCAGAATCAGTCTTGTCGGGTATGACACTCTGGGGGCGAGGCCCACATCATTATCAGTATCAGTGTTGCCAGGTATGGCACTCTGGGGGCGAGGCCCACATTAGTTCAGTATCAGTCTTGCAGGGTATGACACTTTGGGGGCGAGGCCCACATCGTTATCAGAATCAGTCTTGCTGGGTATGACACTCTGGGGACAAAGCCCACACCTTTATCAGAATCAGTCTTGCCGGGTATGGCACTCTGGGGGCGAGGCCCACATTAGCATCAATAGCAGTTCTGCCGGGTATGGCACTCTGGGGGCGAGGCCTACATTAGTTCAGAATCTATCTGGCCGAGTATGGCACTCTGAGGGCGAGGCCCACTTTAGTTCAGTATCAGTTTTGCCGAGAATGGTAATCCGAGAATGGAGTAAGGTCTGAGGATGAACAAAACGAGAATGGTAATCGGAGAATGGAGTAGTGTTCAAGAATGGACAAGCCGAGAATGGAAATCCGAGAATGGAGTAGAGTTCGAGAATGAACAAGCCGAGAATGACCATCCGAGAATGGAGCAGAGTTCGAGAATGAACAAGTCGGGAATGGCACTCCGAGAATGGAAACACAGTTCGAGAATGAACAAGCCGAGAATGGCAATCCAAGGATGGAGCAGAGTTCAAGAATGAACAAGCCGAGAATGGTAATCCAAGAATGGAGCAGAGTTCAAGAATGAACAAGCCGGGAATGGCATGGAAATACAGTTCAGAAATGAACAAGCCGGGGATGGCACTCCAAGAATGGAAGCATGGTTCGGAAATGGACCACTCTATTATCAACAACGGTTCGGAAATGAACCACTCTCATATCAGTAATGGTCCGGAAATGGACTATCTCTCATCAGCAACGGATCGAAATGGACCATCATCTCATCACTTGCCGAAAATGGCACTCCGAAAATGGAGCAACAGTTCGGAAATGGACCATTATCACATCTCTCCGAAAATGGCACTCCGGAAATGGAGCACGGTTCGAAATGGACCATCATCTCATCTCGCCGAAAATGGCACTCCGAAAATGGAGCACGGTTCGAAATGGACCATCATCTCATCTCGCCGAAAATGGCACTCCGAAAATGGAGCAACGGTTCGGAAATGGACCATTATCATATCTCGTCGAAAAGGGCACTCTGAAAATAGAGCATGGTTCGAAAATGGACTTCTTTCACATCTCGCCGAAGTGGCACTCCGAAAATGGAGCACGGTTCGGAAATGGACCAAGGAAGGCCTAATCCAACGGAATAAGAAAACTCCTGCATACATGCATACGCGTAACCTATATTGCATATTTTTGTGTTTGTTCTGTTTTGTGTAAACAGGTGTTGAAGACGGAAAAGAGTGAGCAGTAAGCCAATCAGAGATAGTAAAAGCACAGTATTTGATCTGGGCAGTAATCTGAAGATTGAGGTCCCAATGAAGTTAAGTTCCGGGTATGCGTCTCGGAGGGCGAAGTCCACATCACGTCATATCAGCTTGGGGGCGAGGCCCATATCGGCTGAGGAGCGAGGCTCCACATTGTACCAGCTTGGGGGCGAGGCCCATATCGGCTGAGGAGCGAGGCTCCACATCACATTATATCAGCTTGGGGGCGAGACCCATATCGGCTGAGGAGCGAGGCTCCACATTGTACCAGCTTGGGGGCGAAGCCCATATCGGCTGAGGAGCGAGGCTCCACATTGTACCAGCTTGGGGGCGAGGCCCATATCGGCTGGGGAGCGAGGCTCCACATCACATCATGTCAGCTTGGGGGCGAAGCCCATATCGGCTGAGAAGCGAAGCTCCACATCACATCATTTTGCAGGCTAGGCCCACATCATCAGCAGTATCGAGATGCGTCTCAGGATCGAGGTCCACTGCAGTATCAGCTCAGCTCGAGACAGCTAGCTAGCCAGGTAAGTAAAAAATGCATTGCATAGACTTTGATAGGACTGTCACTTTCACACACTGTACAAGCCCCATCAAAGTGGGGGCGACTGTAGGCATTGTATTTTTGCATGTGAAACCCGATGATGAGTCTCATTTGGAGGCACTACCTTTTGAGTCACGGAAGCCGCGGGAAACGGATATCGGAAGGGGAAATTCAGAATAAACAAGGTTCACTGTTTTCGTTCGTGCTACGTTCGTGTATGCGTTCGAACGGCAAACAGATTACGGGCGTTCGTGTCGCGTTCGAGGAAGCATTCGAACGGTGTCGGTAATTCTGGTTTTGCTGCTAGCCTCAACCCAAGCCCAATTAGCCCACCAAGCCCATAAGACACATCCTAATTAAATCAAATATTAATTAAATTAAAAGTCAATTAAATAAAATATTTAAACCATAAACCAATCAAATATAATCATACCAAATTAAAATCAATCAACCAATATATTATTCCCAAACTTAAAATATTGTATGCCTAATCAACAAAAACTAAATATTCAACCTTCCCTATCTAGCCAAGATTTGTCCCCCCTCAATCTTTGACTTCCCTTATCCAACACCAAATCAAATCCCTCTTTAATTAACCAAATCCCTTTCCTTGTCAAGCCTAACCCTTTGCCTATAAAAAGAACCCTTCACCAACCTTCTCAACCCTAGCTAGCTCATACACAACACACAGGAAAATTACAGGAAGAACACACCCAAAAATAGTAAGCAAAAAATACAGAGGAAACGGCAGCGAAACTACGAGGAAACAGCAGCAAAACGGACTCGAAACAGTAGCTTGAGCGGTAAAACAGCGAAGGAAAAGGCAAACCAGTGAACCAGAAAAGTTGCGGAGCTTTACCCCTTCCGATCTTCGTGAAACGCGAGTATGAGAGACGGCTTAAAAGGTTAGACCTGAGGGTACTTTTCACACTCATCTTTATTTGATTTTTGTTATTTATTTTGATCGTATTTTACTTATTTGATCTCGTTTGTGTATGATGTGTGTTGTGGGTATTGGATGAATGAGAGATGTGTCAACTCTCGCGGTATATCGGATGGAAACCCGGACATAAATTTCATAGCCGATTCCGAATGGACGGTAATATGATCTGTACTCGGGACACAACTCCACGTACCGCTTGAGTAAACGGCACCCTCTTTTGTTTTGTGTTGCTTTTGTTTATTTTTTCGTCACTTGAATTCTGTATGTTGTTTACTTATGCATGATTCAATCGAGCGCATGGGCTTAGTAAGGGTTAAAGCCCTTTACCACGATGCTTTGCCGCGCCGATTGATGTGTGTTCGGTTGGATGCAAGTTACGTTCAATCGGGCATACTTAGTTTGATATTATTGTCTTTATCTTTTTATGCATGGTTCAATCAAGCGCATGGGCTTAGTGAGTTAGTCCAAATGTCCTCTATTTGAGAGACGAAGAGCCCAAAAGGCCACCTTTACGGCAGTACTTCGCCGCACCCCTTTATTTTGTTGTTTATGTATTGCGTCCCATTTCATGCATCAGGTCTGTTCCCGTTCGAACGTGTTTACGAACGCAACTCGAACGCGCATGCATTTTGCCTTATCATGCATCAGGTCTCATTTCCGTTCGAACGCGTTCACGAACGTCATACGAACGTGAGCATTCTGTTTCATTTCTGTTCGAATGCGTTAACAAACGCCATACAAACGTGAGCATTCTGTTTCATTTCCGTTCGAACGCGCTATCAAACGCCACAAGAACGCGAACCTTCTGTTTACCGTTCGAACGCGTTTACAAACGCTACACGAACGCGCACACACTGAACTGAGTCTGTCTTATCATATTCATGCATAATTGCCTCTTGGTTGATCTTTCTTGTATTATGTAGCCAATCATATTATTTGTATTCCTGCATTTATCCATTCTATGTGTTCTTGGGATGATATTCAAGCATGATTAGGCTGTTAGCATGTTATTTGGTTAATAGGTTCATGAGATAGTACTCAAGCATGATTAGGTTGTTCTTAGTTTTCCATATCATATGATCGAGAAATGTTCATGAGATTGCCATGTGATGTTGCATGTTGTGATGACTAATTCCCTGCATGTAGAGTTAGAAGCATGATACTCTTGGAAATAAGTGTTACTTAGGCCTGATTAAATTATTACACAAATCCTTTCATTACAAGTGACATAAGTAAGGGACCATTCCGAACCCAACGGTTTGAGGTCTTCCCTTGCGAGGGGTGAGTGCGGCCTTAAATCACATTTTCCCGGTTCACACCGGGTGGCGACTCCATTATTCTCCGGTTTAGTCCTCCGTGGCTACTTCGTACTCCCGACCGGGCCGCGAGCCCGGGACAGCATGCGTCGCCCCAGATCCTGTGTTTTTGTCCACAGATACATTTTCGCTAAAATTCTAGCTTAGTACGTTGGTATGTTGCCTTCCATGTATGTCTTCCTTGAAGACTTATATAGTACCAATAGGCACAATGCCTTGCGGTACATCAACTAGTATCCAAACTAGGTTGATATACATGGAATCCATTTCGGACTCATGGCACTTTTCCATAATATGGAGTCGATACCTTGTATCACTTCCTCATACGTAGTCAGTTGGTATTCCTCAATAAGATTGACATCTTTACGAGGTGAGATCAGAAACCCATACCCCAGTTTGTTTTCTGACTCTCTCCGACTTACGTGGTTCTTGTGTATTCGAAGATTATTGGTATAGTTTCATCCTTGATGAACTATTTGTGTTCCATTAGGAATCGGTGCCTGGAATAATATTACTCTGATTTTCATCGAGTTTTACTTTCCTCTCACTTACCACTGCATATAGGTATTCCTTTTAAGAAAACCGTATGGTGAGCAACAATTAAATTGTTCTCTTGTGAGTTGCATAAGTATTATACTTTGGTTTCCCTAGGATAACCCACAACTTTGGCACTTATCCGATTTGGGTTCTAGTTTGGTATCATCCAAACATATGCCTAACATGCCCAAATCTTCGGGAATGAGAAACCCGGTTTCTTTCTTGTTCATATATAATATGAAGTCTGTCAAACAGATTTTTATGGAACCTTATTCAAAATAAGTTCTGCACTGTTTAATGCTTATCTGTTGAAGGAAATGGTAGCTCAGAGCGACTCATGATTAACATTATCATGTCCAACAAAATTCGGTTTCTCCGTTCAGACACACCGTCAAACTGACGTGTTCCGGGAGGAGTCC
Organism: Zanthoxylum bungeanum; assembly: GCA_019454045.1. Classification (NCBI taxonomy): domain Eukaryota; kingdom Viridiplantae; phylum Streptophyta; class Magnoliopsida; order Sapindales; family Rutaceae; genus Zanthoxylum; species Zanthoxylum bungeanum. The sequence goes on from SKCR01037579.1 coordinate 35,339, forward strand.
TCATTGAAAGAATACTATACTCTTTCAAGTATTTGAGAAACTTATTGCTTAAGTATTTTCATCATGGTCTAACCGTGATGGTTTAATACTTTAGCCGATCTGTTTGTTTATTTCGTGTCGAAACTCTAAAAGTTTCCGATTTGTGTTTCTAAGGAAACACATAACCATAACGCGATGCCACATCCGTAAAGGTCACGAAATATTCATATCCACCTCTAGCCTAGCTAGATATGGGCCCACTTACTTCACTATGAATAAGGGCTAACAGATCGGTGGCATTTTGCACTTTTACCAAGTAAATAGTGTTTTAGGCACTTTGCCTAATTAACTAGATTCGTAGACTTTATTTGAATAGAATCAAATCCGTCCAAGTATCCACTCTTCAAAAGTGTGGTTATACGAGTCTTGTTTAATTGTGTCTCAGACATCAATGCCACTTATAAGTCTCAATTGATTAACTCAGTTTGAGCTATTTGTTTGTCATGTTATACGTTTGAGATTTATTTATATTCAACATATAAATACTGTTATTCACATCTAATGTGTTTATCTCAATATCATCTTTATAAAATAAAACACTTTAGTGTTCTAGAATATAAAGGTATACCCGCAACGGGTTAAACCCTGATATAGAGATAATGTATCTAGTCAAACTAGTTACATTATAACAGTTTCCTAATTTAAGTACGTACCCGAGGGTAGTTCCTAAACTTAGGTATCTACGGTTAAAACAGCGACTTTCGTCCCGTTTCCAATTCGCAGATAGATCTCAACTGAAGTCAGTATCCTGCTCATAGCAGATTCTGCACACCAATACATATTTATGTACCACACTAAGTATCTAAAATCCATTTTAATACTAGTAGTGATCATATTTATGACAAACACATTTGAAGTCAGAGCCTTGCTCCTCTTCAATTCCTTCATGTCTGCTTTGTCCAAACGGCAGTCACGCTTCCGCGATCCCGTTTGCCACAATTTAGGCAGACATTTTGGGATATGTTCTTTTGTCTTCCCAGAAGATTATAATGATTTTGTATTTGCCCTTTTCGGTACCCCAGAAGCCTTTGGCCAAGCCTTTGGCCAAGCCTTGGCCTTCCGGAATGTCGAAATAAGATACGCCTTGCGCTTTTTGCCTTATTGCAAACTTTGGCTTTGACTCCTTTAGTATAGCCATTAACTCTCCAAGAGTTTACTATTGCAATTTAGTACTTCTAAAATCTAAAGATAGATTTATGAAGATCCTTCAATTTCATTATCATACTTTAAGGATCTAATCCTTAGTTCTGATTAAGAAATTAAGGAATCTATTTGACAAGCTTAATGGATTAAGCACTAAAGTTATCATTACATGAATATTCCAAATAGCATGCTCTACTATTTGCTTAACTCCGGGTTTAGGCCTAAGATGTTATTTTATCAATAAAGTGACTTCTTAGTTTTTCAGGACTATCCTGAAGTTATTCCCAATTTGAAAATTAAAGTCGTTTAAGACATTTTTCACCCAGGATTATGTTTTAAACACTAATCTTTCATTTATCTTGATTCTAATAGTCCAACTATTTAATCAACGATTTAGGTACTATTTATTATAATGATTACTATAGTCTAACTATATAATCAACTATAATTCAATTGATTAAATTCAATTACATTGATTACTATAATCCAATTATAAAATCAACTATAATTAATTAAATAAATATATTGATTACTATAATCCAATTATATAATCAACTATAAATGAATAGTTTGAATACAGTCCAACTGTTTAATTAAACAACATTAAATATTAGTCCAACTAATAAATAATTATTTGACGAAATATTTGAAATGAGCGCGTATGGCAAGTTACTAAACGAATATTCCAAATTTAATACTTGCCTCCCACTATTTTTCGGCGAGCCTCTAACCCTCTGTGGAGTACTTGGGAAACCTTGTTTCCTAATGGGCTAGGATCCCGTTAAATGTCACACAATCTTGACTTTGGCCAACAAATTTTATGATAATTAACTAGGTAGATCTCTAAGATCAATTGGATCTCATCCAATTCCTAGATCCAGTAGGGGGACATCCAAGTCCGAAACATATATCTTATATATGCCAATATATCCAATATATTGCATAACCTTTTTCCTCTGAATCAACTAAGCCTTGGCTTTGGCACAACAAACTTAGTGATCCCAGTTAAGCGGAACCCATTGACCATGGAAAGCTTCGTAATCAATGTCGATGGACAAGAAATGATCTTGACTTTGGCCAACAAATCACGACTTGGACAAGACACCGATATGGAACAAAGCCTTCGTGATTCAAACACATCCTCGACTGACAAAGGCCTTGACTTTGGCCAACAAACCAATGTCAGTCTTGGATCTTGAGTAAGAATCACTCAATGGAAGGAAAAACGCTTAATATTTTGTGAGGATTTTTCGCGTGCAAATTGGCAACCAATTTATTATCTTTGTTAAGGTCTCATCATCATACACCCTTAAACATGCATTCTAAACACATAATAAGGCGCATATAAATAAAATAATAATGATATGCGGATGGATACTTAACACATTGATCCTAGATCAAATCTCTCCATTTCCTCTCTCCCGCTAGCACAAGTATATCTTCTACCTGTTACATAACACTTCTAAAGAAACCTCATTTACATTGAGGGGAATAGGTGAGAAGAGAAATACATAGAGTCAAAGAGGTAATAGGCTGGACACGCAGGTCCAATTAATAAATTCTAAATTTATTACAACAATTTCCAAAATTGCCCCACCCATCTAATATCCATCTGATATACATTATTCATGCATCGCAACCATGTATTCACACAAGCATGTTATTAATCAATCTAATCCAATTAATTAATCTGATAATTAATGACCATCCAATGTTCAAACAACGATTTGATTTTGCGCGAGTCAAACTCTTTTGCGAATAAGTACTCAAAGTACGAATTCATGAATTAAATTAAACTACAACATTAAATCCAATTTAATTTGTATTTATACTAATTTGCTATTAATTCCAATTAATATACACTTTATAAATGAACCTTTACGACTTAAATTCTAAATTTAATCGTTACGGGTCTCAAAGCCCGATTAACATCCAATGTCAATTTAATTAAAGTCCAACGGGCTTTTAATTAATTTCTTAAGGCATGGACTTTTGGTCAACTTGGGTCAAACCCAAAGACTAAAGCCCATTTAAAGGAATCACCCTTATATGCCTAGAAACCAATTTAGGCCCATTAGGCCCAATTAAAACATTAAGGTCCATTAGTCATAATTGGACTTTATGGATTCGGTTTTGGGCCCAATTGGATCCAACCAATTTAGCCTAAACCAATCTTGGTACAACCAAGCCCAATAAGCCCAATAACAACTTTTCAAGCCCAAATCCAATTTAAGCCTAATATAATTAAATCACAAAAATTCCAAATTCACAATTTAATTACTCAAAGTGTATATCATAATTAATTACCCAAATCAATATTCCCAAACACATCAATTAGCCTAATCAATCATGCTCATTAACAACAATTAGTGTCCAACACAAATTGTCAAAAATCAAACCCATTTCATGCTCATATATGTCTCGGCAATTTGGGTATATTTTGTCCAATTTCAAATCCAATCCAATTGAATCCAATTCAACATTAATCAACATTCCCAATTGATTTCAAGTCATCCAATGAATCAAAAATCAAAAATTCCAAGACATTAGGGCTTATATCATTCTCGGCCAAGCTAAAGATTTTGGGGAAAATTGTTCCAAACAACTTTTCATGAAATTGATCCAATCAAACTTCAATTAAACTACATTTAAGCATACTCAATCATCCAATTTCATCAAATCATGCTCAAATACATTTTACCCAATTTTAACCCTAAATTCAAGTTTAATGCTTTTACTCGCTCTGGTACCATTGTTGGGAAATCTCTAAGTCCCGATGATCGAATCAAACATAGAAACATACATGTGAATACATGAAGAAGTTGCGGAATACTTACAATGATCGATTGAGTGATGCGGTGAAGAACAAAAATCCATTTCTGCCCTCCTTGAGCTCTCGGCAGTGAGCTTGTTTGGTGTCCTCCAAGAATCGGCAATGGTCCTCCATGCAAGATCCAAGCTTTGTGATGAAATTCCATGCTCACAAGTGGGTTTCCCTATCACATTTGTATGTCTCCATTGTGTGCTAGCACTCTTGATTTTTGCAACAAAAATCACTCTTTGCTTCTCCTTCATTATCGGTGATGACAGAAAACAGAAGAAGAAATTGGTCCTAGACCGTGTGAGAGAGATGAAGTTTTGGCTCCAAAACCGTGAGCCTTGAGGAAAGAGAGAGAGAGATGGAAAATGTGTATATCTTAATTGATTTCCAAAATCAATTAAACATATACCTAATATTTGATTTTCAAAAAGTCAAACAAGTACAAGCATTAAAGCTTATCCATCTACCACCATCAATCAATCAAGTGACAAGTTGTCACATCACTCAAAGTGACATGTGATTTGACGCTTGATGTGACTAATGATTTGACGCTTGATGTGATTTGCGAGCCGCACTTGAATTCGAAATGCGAGTGCGCTCGCAAACACTCTCGGGCTCGGGTTCGCTAATTCCAAATTAACAAATTTTCCGTTGCGACGTAATTAAATGATTATGCCTAGCAAAATCACTATTCACGTCGCTAACGAATTAATTCTAAATTAACTCGTTCGCCCAAATTAAAATCTAATTTCAATTCCGCGTCAAAATCCAATTTCGTATAATATATGGAATATATTATTTTATCAATTAATTCCAAATTATTCGTTTTCTCTATTTAAATGATATTTTATCCCAGACAAAATATCTCCGCAATTAATCCCAGATTAATTTTCTCTCTCATCTAATTAATCCCAGATTAATTAAGTGCGAGTCATACGTCATCGGTGAATCTTCGGGAAGCGACCCATGAGATCCCCGGAAATGTTGGCAGTAAATTCGGTCGTCGGACTATTCGAACACGTAAGTACCTAGTGTTACGTTTATACCGATTACAAGACAAGGTTGGCTTCTAGCAAAGCACTATGTCTTCCCAATTCTCCAGAAATATCCTTACAGGAATATGTGATCTATATCAGGCGTAGTATACGTAGTATTGCGTATCTCGATCCAGTATCGGATGTCATGTGCTAGGCCTGGGGCTGGAAATGTGTCTGCCCCGTACGAAGCACATATCGGATCTCTGGTAACTAGTCTCTATAATCGGATATACATGACCTAGTCATAATATCTTGATAGCTGCAGCATATAAGAGAATAAGTTCCGTATCCTACGTGACCATCATCTCCATTATTACTAGAGTGATACTTCCATCTCGACATCACACCCAACACACTACGATTCTCAATATACCCATCAGAGGCGTACACAGAACCTGTTAAAGCCCTGGACGACTTAAAACCAAAGTATATTGATTGTCGTAAGTATTAGCGGTGCAAGTCTCAAGTTAAGACCAAATACATCTACCCTGATTCGGACTTCCATAGACACATAGTAATACTACCAATGGAATTCCGAGGGGTCTATCCAGAGCGAAGCTGTTTTCCGTACCATCGGTAAACAAACCTCCTACTACACTTGCATGAGTATCTATATACCCAAATATATGAGAACTATGCCGTTATGGCCCTCACAACGCGCACAAGTGTAATACTAGTCTTTTACGCATTATCGATGTCCAATCTCAATAATACTCTGACTATGGATATTTAATGATTAAACCTTCGTGGATTGATACTGTCTCATACATCTCAATCCAGGAACTAATCATATGGACCTTTCATCATTTATACATCTTGGTGATCTAATCACAAATGACAAAAGAGCAATTTCCTTTGTCACATAGTTAATTTGTACAACAACACCATGATCTGTACAAATAGTGACGCTATGGGTCATAACTGTCCAACAGAAACTTCAAAAATATGGGCAACATTACGAGAGATATCCTGCTGTTCTAGAGGGATACATCGATGCTGACTGGATATCTGATACAGTGGATTCCAAATCTACGAGTGGATTTATTTTCACACTTGGTAATGCAGCCGTGTCATGGAAATCCTTGAGGCAAACATGTGTTGCCCGTCTACTATGGAATCAGAGTTCATATCGTTAGACAAAATAGCGGAAGAAGCGGAATGACTTTGAAACTTTCTGGAGGATATTCATAGTTGGCCCAAACTGGTGCCAGCGATTAGCATACATTGTGAAAGCCAATGGGAGAGCCCAAAATACAATGTATGATGGTAAGTCTCGACACATACGTCGGAGACATAATACCATAGGTCAATTTCTCTCAAGTGGCATAATATCGATCGTTATGTTGAGTCGAAGGAAACCTAACGGATCCACTAACTAAAGGTTTACCTCGAGAGCAAGTTGAGAAGTCATCGAGGGGAATGGACTTGAAGCCTATAATCTAAGAATTGTCACTGTGGAAACCCAATCTAGCTGACTAGAGATCCCAAGATCTAGGTTCAAAAGGGACAATAGAAACTTTGTGCAATTCAAAACAATCACTGAAGAGTTTTGTACTCTTTCCCATTCCGATAATGACGCTGAGTGCTTTCTGTCATGGTTAGGATAAACTAAGGCTTTTAATGATCACTATATTAGGAGATGAGTCCTAATGGGGGTAAAGACATATTACCTCTTTATAGTAGATCACATATTTCAAGTAAGAAGTGAGGCTGCTTCTATGGGAACTTTTGAAGGCGGGTTACCCTAAAGTGCTTGATGAATCCATGACCGTTGTTCAGGGCCGAAATGAACACAACCGTAGAATAGGAAATGGTCGAAGTAAAGCTATGTGATGGCAGTTGTCTTGGTTTACACCAACGGCAGAACATTTCAAGACTATGGGTCACTGGTTTGTCAAGTAAATCTGATTGTCATTCACTAGGAAAGGTTCAAGCGAAAGCTCCTATTTCGATGCAATATTGGAAGCTGTAGAGTTAATTAAATCGAAATCGAAGAACGATTTGCGATTATTCAAAATAATCAATAAATTATTTTAATCGATATGGGTAAAGTTAACATTTCGCACATTGTGAATAAAAAATTCAAAACTTTCTCTCAATCCTCCATAAATCATTAAAAATTACTCATTTATGATTAAAAAAAGTTTAACAATCTAAGTCAATATGAATATCGTCAATTTTGATACAAGAAAAAATTTATCATTATTTAATAATATTTAATAAGTTAAGGATATTGGTGTTACTATCTCGGTAAAATAAATCTTTTAGAATGAAATATATTTTTACTCTTTTTATAATCGTTTTTAATTAATCATTCTATATTCATACAAAATCATCTATCAAACAAACAAAAATTTAAAAATAAAAGTAGATTAAAAATTGAAATCGGATATTTTTTTATAAATCGAAAATTGGATAATTAAACGGTCATAATCGCTCGAAATTTTATCATAATCATGTTGGAAATTCTTCAAATATTCAAATATACTTGTCTGGATGGAGGAATGACATGTCTCTTGGATGGTACCCCATGGGGACATATCCTCCAATTATGTGTAAAATGATCCTATGCTCCAAGGGGTGCATAAGAGGGGTATAACCCTTTGGAGGGTTGCACCTCAACCCTAAGGGTGCCTTTGAGGCATCATTCCATGCTTATAAAAGGAAGCTTTATGTTCATTTTTAACAGACAAGGAAGAAATCTGAATCATCCAAAACTTAGAGTCTCATTTTTTTTCTTGAGTTTGAGAGAATTCCACCATATTCCAAGTTCAAGATCTTATTAAGGCGTGCCCTTTGAACAAGAGGAATCCGGGTTATCCTGGGTGAACATTAGCCACAAATCTGTAGAGCACCGAGACGGGGCTGATAAGTTCTTAAGGACAGAGATTATCTCGACTCGGATCAAAGTTTTCATCAGTTTTTTCTTATTCTCAAGTTTAAGGTTTTCTAGGGTTTATGCATATTAGATCTATGTTTCTGGTTTGATTTGTTGTTTGCATGTTGATTTCTTGTTTAATGACACTAATCGGACAACAAATCACTTAAAAATCAATATCGATTAAAAATTATTAAAATCAATAAAATCAAATCGATTAAATAGTGAATAATCGCGGATGGGTCTAGGCTTAAGTAGTAAGCGCCGATGAGAGGCTTGAATGTTGACCAACATAAAAAGACTGATATGCCTTTGAGTACGCAGATACCATTTTGCTCTTCTTAATTAATGCACAAAAAGAAAGAATTCCAAACTCTTAATTTTGCTTTAAAAAATTACTAACATTCTCTTCTAATTTTAGAATACGATCAAATTAAATTAATTATTTTTTTAATAGGTAGAGAATTTAAAGATTTTAAACTATTTTATATACATAAATTCAAAATATGACATGCACATCGAATATGAAAAATTTACCTTCCAAATTTAGTTCGCAAATAGCTTTAAGTTCATTAATTGATGCAGTATTAGCCGATGCATTATCAAATCCAATAATTAAATTTTTTTGCACTAATTCATATTGCTGTAAAATATTACTAATCATTACATAAATATTATGTGCAGTGTGTGCATCATCAATAAGCCGAAACACAATAATTTTTTTTGAATAAACCATGAATCATCAATCCAATGACATGTCACACCCATGTATGAATGTGACTGCCAATAGTCACTCTATATGTCACTACAATTGAACACGACCTTTAAGTTTAAAAAAATAATTCCCTTAAATTATTTTGACATTTTACATACAATTCCATCATTTTTCTTTCATATGTCATCATAATAAGTTTACATGCAACATGATTCAAATGTTTATGTATTAAATCATTAAAATACGCTTTTTCACCAAAAGCAGAAGCTAAATGTCTAATGATAATAAATTTAGTTAGATTAACTTTCCATTGAGATTCATTATATTTAAATAATTTAATAGAAGAAGAAGAACCTGGACCGGAAGTAGAAAATCTTGTCATTTGTGTGTGTGTTGTATCAATCCCAAACTCGATTTTATGAGTACTCCTCATATGACCCGTCATAGTTTCATACCTTCCGGTGTGTTTGTAAATTTTTCCACAATAATTACAGACATCATTATGTTCACTAGTGACATCATTCACGACCAGAGTAAAATATTTTATCAATATTTTAGAACCTTGATTTCTCACGTGAATACGTGAAGTCGTTTCTCTCAGTGGTATGTTGAGTGGTATCCTCAGCCTCAAGAATGTTAGTGTTGTGTGATGAACTTGCCATTATAATGAAAAGATTGAGATAATAAGAGAATAAATTGATTGAATATATGAGATTTGAGAAATTGAGAGAGTGAGAAGAGTAACTGATTTTGTGATTTGAAAAATGAGTTAAAGAGTTATTTATAGTATTTTTTGAATTTTATGATGCATAAAATGCCCATAAAATATAGTTGTTGGGAGAGGAAAATTAGATATTTTAAAATTTTATTATTATTAAAAAAATATTACCTTTACGGTTAACGGTTGAAACCGTTAGCCGTTACGATTCGAACCAAAACCGTAACTGTTACTGTTCGAACCGGTCCAACCGGCCAAACCGGCGGTTGGAATTTTGCTTCAACATTAATCGAACATGACTCGACCTGTTTGGTTACGATTACGATTAGTTGCATAGTCAACTGTTCGGTTTACGATTGGTCAATGATTCGGTTGTGGTTCGGTTACGATTTCAAACTGCAACCGTGTGCATATCTATTTGGTTATATCCACTTGATGCTTAATATGAAAACTATCATGAAAATATAAAATTATGTGGTTGTTTATCAATCAAAATTTTTAAATCCTGATTACTAATTTTATATCTTCCTATAACTCTCACTATTTCATAGATGTTATGATCCATTATATATATTCTAAAACAAAAAATATATATATATATATTAAAAAGTAAAAGTAGATTAAAAATTGAAATAAGATAACTTTTTATAAATAAAAAATCAGATAATTATCTGGTCATAATCACTTAAAAATTAATATCGATTTAAAATTACTAAATTCAATAAAATCAAATCGATTAAATAGTGACTAGGCTTACTGTGTGAGACCCAACTACTGTGAGAGAGATGACATATACACCCGAAACATAATATAATTTTTCGTCCAGAGGAGGCTCGAATGTGGACCAATATCGAAAGATTGATCTGCCCTTGAGTACTCAGATACCATTTTGCGAGAAGCGAAAATGAAAATAGCAACGGCCTTTCTGCTTCTAATGGCCTTCGCATTCATCCCATCAGAAGCCGAAACAACGAGCTTGCAGCTGAAGCCTCGATCTTTCGAATCCTTTAACGTTAGTTATATTAAGGTGCGATCATTACTGTTTGTTTGCTCGTTTTTTGTTTTATAATTTTCTGAATAAATAATTTTTATATATATTTTATAATTGCTTTATTTTTGAACCAAAAATAGAATTTAGAGAGCTGTTCTTACACGGTGGTTATAACGACAAGCTGTTCCTCAGTCAAGTACACTCGCGATCAGATTAGTATTGCTTTTGGTGATGCTTATGGCAATCAGGTCTGTTTATTTATTTATTTTTTAATTACTTGAGGTTTTAGGCTGGTAAATTAGTTTTTTTCCCCTTGATTAGAAAGTAATCTAAATATTTACATGTATAATTTTTGATTTTTTTTTAAAATTTGAGAGCGAAGTGGAAAAAAATTATATTGGGTCAAAGTTCAATTGGCCGGTTGTTATAAATGCATCAATGTAGGGTCAGTTTGGGATTGAACTATTTGTGGGGTTTAATCAATCATTGTTGTGGAGTAGAATCACTTGGTGATTAAGTTATCAGCTACGGAAACGGCTCGTAGTGTTTGTGACTGGGTTTTTTGATCTTCTTTTAATTTCTCAGCTACAGGTGAATTGGTACAAATTTGTGTGTTGTGTTTGAGAATGCTTTCTGTCGTAGATGTTTTCCAAAGCATTTGCTTCTCGAGGAACTTCTTCTTGCTATTAAACCAGCTATATGTTTGTCAGTCTACCACTATAATACAAGTAGTAAATAACTTGTGCCTACTTGAAAATGTTTCAGCAAACTATAATTAGTCTCAAACTAACATAAAGTCGTCACAATTCACAAATAGAGCCCCTCGAATTCAAAGTATTCCTGGCCGGCAGGCTATAAATCAAACTTCTTAGGAAAGTTTTACTGTTTTATTTTAAGGGGTTTGTTAGTTGAATTCTTATTATCTATTCGTAGATATGTTCTTTGAGTTGAATTCCCGTCAACTGTTTGTAGATATGTTCTTGCTGCATATTAAATACACCTGAATGCTTGTGACCTAGTACTAGTAGTAGACTGCTTTTTTTTTTTTGGGTTTCTAGAGGTCAAGTTTATCTGGAAATATAAAACTAACTTATTTTTATAGTTAATGTGGATATTGTATGTTACTAATGGTTTTGAAACACTGGTAATCAGATTTATGCACCGAGACTGGATGGCCATCTACCATGACATTCGAAAGCTGTTCGTCCGATACATTTCAGATGAGCGGACCATGTGCATATCAAATCTGTTACGTATATTTGTATCGAACTGGACCCGATGGTTGGAAACCAGAGAGTGTGAAGATTTATAGTGCTAATTCGAGAGCAGTTACATTTTACTACAACACCTATATTCCCAATGATATCTGGTATGGATTTGATTTGTGCTATAGTGCTGCTGCCTCACATCAAAACGAGTACCAAGATGGTTTGTGTATGTGATTATGGGATTTGTCCTTAGTGCTCTGTTGTAAGATCCCAATTATCATTTGCTGTTAGTTGTGTTTCTAGGATTACATATCTGCAAATTGTTATAGACTGATTGTTGATCCATGTCTTTAAGCATTATTATGTGATATTTGTAAACCCATTGTTGTGTTAGTTATTAACTACTTTTATTTATTTAGCCTATTCACATTGGGTTGTTGGCTACTTGGCTTTTGCCTAAAAGCAATTGAGAGTGTCAATTTTAACAATGTAGAAGCACTTGTGCCAATGCCAAGAGACACTTGGATTGTTTCATAGAACAATTTTCTAAGGGACAGAGAGGCACTTGGATTATTTCTTGAAAGATCAGTCACTCATCAAAGTGCACTTATATTGAAAGAGTAATCGGATGCTTAATGTGAAGACATGAATGTTATTATGCATCAATGCTCTTTCTCTTTACTTCCCAGTTTAGTATCTGTGAAATCTTCTTCTTATATATCACTTGTGTTGCTCTCTGGCTCTATCCACTAGATGCTTAATATGAAAACCCTCCTGAAAATATAATTCATGTGGTTGTTTACCAATCAAAATTTTTTTTCCTCCTCATTACCAATCTTATATCTTCCTATAACTCTCACTATTTCATAGATATTAAGATCCATTATATATTATATATATATATATATATATATATATATATATATATATATATATATTGATTATCTATGTATTTTACTTTGTGGTTATGACTATAAAAGGAAGTCTCACCTTCTTATTTGTACAAACTTGAACTATGAATTGTAGACGCTGGATTTCGCCCGAGGTCCACAATCGAGAATTTGTAGTTGGGGGCGCTAGCGATCCTGCAAAACAAAGGTAGAGTGAGCGTGGAGGTTACTGCCCACCGGTGTGGTGGGTGCCGTAGGCACTCCGACGCCCAAGTCAGTGATAGAATTATGGAAGTAGTAGGAGGAAGGTCAAGGTCAGATGTTACCATGATCTCCGTAGGCTGCCGTGAGGGCGGTGAACAAAAGGTGTTATGAGCTTGAATCAGAATGTTCTAAAGCTGTGAGTTGGAGAGCTAGAAGTTGAATCCCCTTTCCTCTTGGAGCCTTGTTCCTTATATATTCATGATATAGTAACGTGTGCCTTTTTTGATTAATCGTCCGTTTGGATCATGGTAACAGTCAACTTTATGAGGAGCTTTTACTGCGTTGTAGGTTGGAACGGATGGGTGGTGAATGACATTTATGAGCCTGGGCGTTATATGGATTGAAGTAGGGTGAGCCCCGTTTATGCTTTGAGCCCGTGATGTCTTACTGGGCTTGGGCTTGGGCTTATGAATCTCTAGGCCTCTATACACTTTAAATATTGGGGCTTCCTTTTGAGGTAGAAGCTTGGGCCTGGAGTAAAAGGACGTAATTGCCCCTGGACCAAATTTGGCCCATACAGTTTGTCCCCTACTCTCTAAGTCAATGAGTCTTTGGCTTGGAGAGTACTTGACGCATGGGTCGCCTGGGACAATGCCATATTATGTCGGTGTATTCGAGCGTTGATGCCGCCTACTGATTGAACCAAACGAATGTCAAGTTATCAACTTGAGTCTACAAGATCCATTGGGGAAGTACTCGGTCGACCGAACCAGATGATGGTCGGGATAACGAACTTGACTCTACCGGAGCCATTGGGGAAGTACCCAAGCGATTAAACCAGATGAAGGTCAGGAAATAAGTCATACGATATGTGTATACAACTTGACTCGACATGAGTCCAATGGGGATGTCCCCGATCGACTGTACTTGATGAGACCAGGAAGTTATAAGTCATACGACATGTGTAATCCATGTCTATAATCTGACTCGACATGAGTCCATGAGGGATGTCCCCGGTCAACTGAACTAGATGAAGGTTCAGGAGTTGTTTCACACGACATTGTCGTATGGACTGTAAGAAGTCTATGTCTTCATTTGACTCGACATGAGTCCACGGAGGATGTCCCCGGTCTACTGAACCAGATGAAGGTTCAGGAGTTGTTTCACACGACGTTATCGTATGGACTGTAGGAAGTCCATGTCTTCATTTGACTCGACATGAGTTCATGGGGGATGTCCCCGGTCGACTGAACGAGATGAAAGTTCAGGAGTTATTTCATACGACATTGTCGTATGAACTGTAGGGATTTCATGTCTTCATTTGACTCGACATGAGTTCATGGGGGATGTCCCCGGTCGACTGAAAGAGATGAAAGTTCAGGAGTTATTTCATACGACATTGTCGTATGAACTGTAGGGAGTTCATGTCTTCATTTGACTTGACATGATCTCAAGGGGGATGTCCCTGGTCGACTGAACGAGATGAAGGTTCATGAGTTGTTTCACACGACATTTTTGTATGGACTGTAGGAAGTCTATGTCTTCATTTGACTCGACATGAGTTCATGGAGGATGTCCCCAGTCGACTGAACGAGATGAAGGTTAGGATAATCCTCATACTACGGGTCAAATGACCAGAGGACTCTACAATGTCGTTTGGACCAGATGAAGGTCTATGAAAGTCTTCACTCTACAGACCTGAAGATGGTCCAAGAGTATTTCCTTATCATACTACTAGACCCGATGAAGGTCTATGAAGGTTATCACCCATTCTCCTGATGAGGGTCAATGAGACTACGGTCGTATGGACCTATCGAATGGACTTGATAATAGTCCAAGAAGGTCATCACTTCTACTAGACCTGAAGAATGTCAATGAGGGTTCTCATTCCTCATTCTACAAGACCTGACAAAGGTCAATGAAGGTTCTCATTCCTCATTCTACAAGACCTGACAAAGGTCAATGAATGTATAATTTCTCATTCTACAAGACCTGACTAAGGTCAATGAGGGTATAATTCCTCATTCTACAGGACTTGTAGTCTGAGACCATGTCGTTTGAAGTCCATGAGACTACAGTCGAATGAACCCGATGAAGGTCCATGAGGTCATCATCCTACTAGATTGGATGAAGGTCGGTCGACTGGGCCCGATTGAGGTCTAAGAGATTCTTCATACTACCTAATCTGATGAAGGCCGGTCGATTGGACCTGATGGAGGTCCAAATGATTTTTCATACTACCTAACCTGATGAAGGTCGGTCGAGTGGACCTGATGGAGGTCCAAATGATTTTTCATACTACCTAACCTGATGAAGGTCGGTGATACTACTATCGAATGGACTATCAAATGGACCTGATGGAGGTCCATAAGACACAATCGAACGAACCTAATGAATATCTATGAGAATCTTCATACTACTAGACTAAATGAGGGTCATGAGACTACTGTCGAATGGACATGTCGTATGGATTTGATGAATGTCTATCAAGGTTATTACTCATTTTCTTGATGAGGATCTATGAGCCTACGGTCGAATGGACTTTGTCGAATGAACTTGATGTAAGTCCAACTGAATCTTCATTCTACTTGACAAGATGAAAGTGTCTAGAATGGATGATAATCTCCATACGTAGTGTGAAGATGATTATCTTCATATGTAGTATGGAAGAGATGGATGCCTATCAAGGTCATTACAAATTATACAAGACCTAACTAAGCTCAGTGATACTACAATATAATGAACTTTGATGAAAGTCACATAAAATTTCCATACTACTTAACCTGATATAGGTTGGTCGATTGGACCTAAAGGAGATCCAAGAAAGTTCTTCATTCTACTAGGCATGATAAAAGATTCCATATGTAGTATGAAGTTGGCAATATTAAATCAACGTAGCACGAAGATGATGACTAACCTTTGTCTTAGTCTGGAGGAGTTGA
The DNA here is from genome assembly GCA_019454045.1 of Zanthoxylum bungeanum. Classification (NCBI taxonomy): domain Eukaryota; kingdom Viridiplantae; phylum Streptophyta; class Magnoliopsida; order Sapindales; family Rutaceae; genus Zanthoxylum; species Zanthoxylum bungeanum. Next base: position 50,925 of record SKCR01037579.1, read on the forward strand.
TAATCATTCCAAGTAGTCTAGGAGAGATGAGAGTTTTCCAAGTAGCCTGAAGTTGATAGTCATCCACATTGTAACGTGGGAATTGAATGAACAAGATATTTTATCATCTCATTTATGTCGAGCGGGGCAATTGAAAAACCTTTATGTGTGTTGCGTTTAATGGCACTGCTCCTTGATGTCAACCTACATCCTGTCGAATGAGTCATCTGACAATGATATGTATTTATATGTGTAGTGTCCAATGGGCATCCCCCAGACCATGGCATAAGCCAAATAAGCAAAATGATTGCAAAAGCCCAACAAGGCACAACCCTTCCCACGCTCAAGTTGCTTGGCAAAATGCTAGCATGCATGGAAGATGCAAAACCCATGCCAGACCCCGCTGGCCAATCGCGCAAGACCAAGCCCGCTGATTAAAGATCCAGCCCTAGCCCATTTGCGCATCAGATCTCACTCAAAGGAGCCGACGACAGACATGCAGGCCCATAAACCATAGGAAATTCGAAGCCCAAAATGGACACATGATTGCCACGCTCAAAAGTATGAAACGAGCTTGAAAGAGTAGGCCCATTTGACACTCCCCATCTCCCACACGCAAACCAAATGACCAAACACATGATTTGATGGCTCACTCGCCAAGAAACACGTGAAAGTGTCTCCTGAAAATTCCCATACGACAGTTTTGCTGGCAGCCTACCCACATGAAAAAACCAGCTTTGCACAATGCCCAAGCCACAAGAAATCACTCTCTGGCCCATTCGTACAGGAGCCATGCACATACTACACGCCAAACACAATAGTCCCACATCTCTTGGAGCACCGAGCACAAATTGTAGAGTCAAGCAGGTCGTCGAAAATATCCATCGTTCAAGACATACACGAGTTGGGCCATACGAAGAAGCCACTCCATGAATGACTTCAAAGACCAACCCAAATCATGGCCACTATAGCCCATGAGTAGTCGGCCCACTAGCCACCCATCAAACAATCGGTCCTCTTGCAGAACACGCCCAAAACCTATAAAACAGGTCACCAAATCCAGCCCAAAGCTTGAGAACAGCCCAAGGCCTGTAGCACGTACGTGCATGTAGCGTCAAATGGCGCCTCTGCCAATGTCGAGCATTAGATGCTTCATTCTTGATTGGAAATCACATGATTTCTGGAGCTTGTGCTACGTGTGATATGTATGTAGAATGGAGTGTGGAATGGAATGGGGGCTCGTAACTCTTCATGCATGCTCCATTTTTTTTTTAAACCTTTCCTGGACCTTATTGATTTGCAGACGACTTTAGCTGTAAGAGTTTTGCCCATAGCTTTGGCCAGTGTGGCACTTATTCTTTGTATGCAGTTTTGTCGAATGGGAAGTGTTGTAAGTTTGAATTATTGTAAAAAGGCCATGCCTGGTAATTTTGAAATTGGTGAGTGAGCCATTCACCTTGTTGAATGTAGCGTGGTCTTCATCTGTAGCATCCTCCTAATGTGTATCAATCTGCCCAGTTTTCCTCTTTGTTTACAGCCCTCGTAGACTCTTTTTCCATTGGCTTCTGCCTTTTTTGCACTAGGACTTTTTGCTTTATACTGTCGGATGTGCTTGGAGCTTATTAGCTCTTATCCTGGGGGTATGCCCCTTGTATTTTTGCACCTTTTTTTTTTTGGAATGAATTGGAATTTTCGACTGGAACCTTAGCCCCTAACTATGACATGTTCTGTGTCGTGTCGAGTAGTGCTTCAGCCCCTAGCTAGGAGTTCTTCCTTGTCGTGTGGAGTGGACTTTCTGTCAGATACTAAACTTTTTTCCCCGTCGCGTTGAATGACACATTTGCCTTACGCTAGGTCTGGAAAAGTTGACTGGGAAGTTGAGGAGATTTGTTCCAATTGCTTCTGGGGGTTGTTTTGGAGCTTCGCATGGCTTGATTCTATTCTTCTGAGGTGCGTAATTGTTCTTGGAGTATGGCCGGCTGTGTGGTCACATGATCTAATGTTTGCTCACTGCTAGAAGCCATGGTTTGTTGTGTTTTAGGAACCGTAGACTGAGAAATCCTTGTTTGCTATGAATCACTAAGGCCCCACGGTGGGCGCCAATTATAGACGCTGGATTTCGCCCGAGGTCCACAATCGAGAATTTGTAGTTGGGGGCGCTAGCGATCCTGCAAAACAAAGGTACAGTGAGCGTGGAGGTTACTGCCCACCGGTGTGGTGGGTGCCGTAGGCACTCCGACGCCCAAGTTAGTGATAGAATTATGGAAGTAGTAGGAGGAAGGTCAAGGTCAGATGTTACCATGATCTCCGTAGGCTGCCGTGAGGGCGGTGAACAAAATGTGTTATGAGCTTGAATCAGAATGTTCTAAAGCTGTGAGTTGGAGAGCTAGAAGTTGAATCCCCTTTCCTCTTGGAGCCTTGTTCCTTATATATTCATGATATAGTAACGTGTGCCTCTTTTGATTAATCGTCCGTTTGGATCATGGTAACAGTCAACTTTATGAGGAGCTTTTACTGCGTTGTAGGTTGGAACGGATGGGTGGTGAATGACATTTATGAGCCTGGGCGTTATGTGGATTGAAGTAGGGTGAGCCCCGTTTATGCTTTGAGCCCGTGACGTCTTACTGGGCTTGGGCTTGGGCTTGTGAATCTCTAGGCCTCTATACACTTTAAATATTGGGGCTTCCTTTTGAGGTAGAAGCTTGGGCCTGGAGTAAAAGGACGTAATTGCCCCTGGACCAAATTTGGCCCATATATGAATAATATGAGATGAGAATGAGTTCTTATAGTTGAAGAAGATGAGTTGTATATTTTGTTTACAATTGTGTTCTTTACCTTTATTATTTAACAAAAGCAAATATGTCGACAAATTTGAACCCATGGACTAGGCAAAACATAGGAATGGAGTGTGAACAAGTGGTAGTTTTCTTGTTCTATAATAGATTATTGGTTCAATTCCTCATAGTGACGTCCTTATTCTCATAGTCTTCCATCTTTGTTCCCCCTCCCTTCAGGATTTAGTACATGGTGATCCGTTAAATTAAAATTAGTCTTTATAAAAGTGGTATGTGCTTTCAAATTCTCTTTTTTTAAAAAAATTAAATAATATTATATTTATAAAGAAAATACTTGAATTTTGTTTCAAAAACTAGACAAATACCTAATTTCTAGACAAAATTGCTCCTCTCACCTTTTCCTTATCTCAAATATTAAAGAGGGCTACTCTTCCCCCCGCCCCCTCCCCACTAACATTCCCCTTCTCCTTGTCTCCCCTCAATTTCCGAAAATATCTCTCCTTTTGTCAAAAATTTCATTCCCCAATAAATCAAATATATCCCAATTATATATATATATATAAATTGCATACATGTATCAATTCATGCTGAAACAAATTGGTCTCTGTAAGGGTGTAACCATGTCTCCCAATGTAATTTAGAGCACCATTGAATTGTCTAAACTCCTCGCGCATCACCTCACATTTCTGTTGGTAAGACAACTGTGTTGATGAATTAATAAGGAAGTGTCATGATGAATAAAAGTGTTTCCATTGCATACCAAACATAGGACTGCATTTCTTCATTACGCACTGATTTATGTGCCAAATACAAAGAATGTGACGAGCCATGGGAAAACATGTTTCAATGGCTTTTTAAAGCCCCAAATCCCGATCTGAAACAAAACCGATGGCAATTATGCTCCTTTTTCAACCATCCATTTCTCCAAGATTGATAATGCTCATGTTAGTTGTCCAGCCGTCTCATTACTAAGATATGCGAACATAAGCGAGTAAGTTCGCATTGTGGATGTGATACCAACAACCTCTAATAGTGGTATCTGATACTCGTTGGTCTTGTATGTGGCATCAATGATCAACACAGAAGGAAAGTTAACAGATAGCTCTAGGCTTTTAAGATGAACCTAAAGAATATCTGTAATTTCATTGGTGTCTGGATTTGTAAGGTAATCATGAAAGTAATTTTTCTTAATCAATTGATCCAAAACATCTTGAATAGAAGTTAGACCACCCCGTTTCACTTCTTTGTTTCTGGAAATAGCATTGTAAATGGTTCTGATTCTCATACTATTTGACAAGTCTCTTTCTCTTAAAACACTAAGAATTTCACGAGGTGCGGTGTTGTTGGCCATGTCAAGCACAAATTGTTTCTCTAACGGTTTTAGCCTAGACGGATATTCATGACCATCAAGCTATTCTACTAGTTGATGGTTATGGAAATCACATGTAACCTTTAATCCCCACATAACACTGCCTGGAGGTTTTGGTATACCTCGCAACTCAAACGGGCATTCACATTTTTTTGTCCCACTATTTTTTACTATGGATTGACCTTCAACAAGATACCGCGGTGGTTTGTATTTTCCTCCTCTTTCACATATAAGATGGCACTTTGGCAGTTTGCCGCCTTTCAAATTAGCAAAATTTTTAATCACTATCACAATATTATTTTCTAGACCAACTCTTTTCGCCCAATTTATCATATCTTCTCTACTTTCAAAGATCCATATAAACAAAATAACGAAGATTTATAAATAACAAATATACATAATTGCTGTACTTTAAAAATAAATAACGAATATATATAATACAACGATAAAAATAACCTGGTCTGTAGTAAATTCAGTTGTATAATTGTGACTATTGCTAGAGATGATTTCCCCACTTTGAACTTCATTCTCGCCTGACCAACTATCTGAAAATGAGCCCAAGTTATAGTTATCCATAATATTTTCCGAAGATGATAACTCTATTATAAGAAGAGAGAATGATATGTTGAAGGGGAAAGAGAGAATGAGATGAGAGAGGCTCAAATGATCTTAATTTCAAACTTACAAACTACCTCTTTATATAAGAAGTAAACACAAATAAAACAAATAACTTTTAATAAAGTAAAAGTATATATGGATACTGATTTACGAAATTATATAAGACAAACAACTTTTAATAAAGAAAATATAAAATCAGAATCAGAATCAGAATCAACACAATTTTTAATAAAATATTTAAAAAAAAAAGAAAGTAAAAGTAGATATGGATACTGATTTACGAAATTAAATAAGACAAACAAATTTTAATAAAAAATAAATAAAATTAGAATCAGAATCAACACAACTTTTAATAAAAAAAATTTAAAAAAAGTAAAAGTAGATATGCATACTGATTTACGAAATTAAATAAGACAAATAATTTTTAATAAAGAATATATAAAATCAGAATCAGAATCAACACTATTTTTAATAAAGTAATTTTTTTAAATTTTTTTAAAATAAATATATTAGATTTATTAAACAAATAGACTATCAAAAAATTTATTTTATAATTTAATTTTATTTGGTTAAATTATATTATTTTAATACATAAGTAGTATTAATTAAATTAAAAATGAATAAAATAAATAAATAAATAGATACGAAATCTGTAATATTTATTAACAAAAATCAAAAAATCAAAAAATAAAAAATAAAAAATAATTATTAAAATGACAAATGGAGTTATAATTAGTATATAATTATTTTTAAATTAAAATATATAAATTTTGTAATGTGTATAATAATTGAATGAGTCATTGCAAATATTGAGAGTGGTAATTTGGTGAGTTAACAATGAGACAAAGGGGGGGCATGGCAGGCGTGGCAGGGGGGATGATCAATTTTCTTAAAAAACTCACCATCTCTCTATTGAAACTCTCTCTTTCTCACAAACTCCTTTATCTCTCTATTGAAAGTCTTATGAGAAGTATTTCAAATGTCAAATCAACTGAAAGTCAAACACCGGCACTAGCAGCGACTCCATTTGACAGCACCGACACAGCTCCCTCAACTAGCAAAGCTTTTTGTTCGCGAATTTGAGATAGTGTTTCCAGAAATTTTGAGAAATGGGGATAGATTTAGTCAGATATTTGGTAAATTGTTGATTAAGTAAGTAAAAGTACTTGAACATATGGAGAATTTATGTACAATGTGGATTTGAAGTGTTAAGAAGTTGTATAATTTTTGCCATACTGGTTTTGCAATGGATTATTTGCAATGATGGTTTATAGATGATCATATTTCGTGATACCTATGTATCGCCAATCATTGCATTTTTTATAATTTGCGATACCATTCTTCGCAAACTGTGTCAAATTTGAGACATTTTGTGACATAACAAATGGATTATAATTTGGATTTTTTTATGAAATTTTGTAATATTTTCTTTATATTTATATGATTATGGCTTCGGATATGTCGTCACTAGACCCCAACAATAAGACATATTATTGCCTCGGGTGATGATGACGATCAAGATGTTAAATGTCGTGGAGTTGATTAAAATTAAAATGATTTATGACCTTAGATTTTTTTTTTTCAAATATTGTATAACTTAACTTCTATGCATAATTTAAATTATGATTTTTGTTGATGATGAATTTTCACCCCCAATAAGTCAACATTCCGAGGAAGGGTAAGAAAAGAGCTTTCGCTTACGAAGATGGGTTTTGTAATTAACAGAGGAAAGACCCAATGTCCTCGTTAGGGCGAGATCAGGTAGAAGGGCCCGAAAACTCAGACCTTACTGTCACAGTCGATCACGATGTACACCACCATTCGGTAGACAACTTATTGTCAATCAATAAATAGTGACTCCTAGATTCCAGTCCTGGTCATTTCTCATTGTGACAGCTTTGGCATATTCACAAGGAGGCGTACCAAGGTTAAACTTGTCAATGATAAATTCAAGATACTTGCGTAACCCAGACAGCTTTGGCACGTTCAAGATTTCATTTTTGCTTGAATTTACCTAGTATCACATATACATCCGATATCGATAAATTTCTATAAACTACACCCTCACTGCTTTGGCACTATCTTGGATGCAGCCATAGAACAAATATCCATAAACCGTATTGACAAGACGGACCAAGAAATATGCATTCAATACATATTACTTTAAAACCTTATTGCAAAGGGATTTTTCATAATTAAACATTGAATTTAAAGGCATATTCATATCAAATACACAACTTGATTAAAGCTTTATTGAAAAAAAAAATCTAGATATTTGTATATACTCACAAATTTCGACCAAGGGCAAATTCGGAGAGTATATATTGTTTTGTTTCATTTTTTATTGGATTAGGTTAACAAGTTACCAAAAAAACACAAAAGAGTTGAGAGCAAAGTTGAAGAACCAAAAAGAAAAAGCTTGGAATATTTGATTTTGTAAGTTTTTCTTTAAACTTTTCAACTAAGAAATTGTTTCTATCATGCTTAGATTAAACATGTGTTGCTAGGATGTTGTCTCTACACTTTTAGTTTGTGTTTTAAATGGTTTTGAACTTGTTTGAAAGATGAAAGCATGTATGGTATCCAAGTGAGCTTGAAATGAGTTCTTAAGCTCTCTTTTGATTATTTGATAATCAAGTTGACATTCTAGAGTTGTTAAGCCAATCATTGATGACCTAAATTTGTTCTTGAGTTGTTTCATAATGGTGAGACTTGTTTGGTATGGTAAAGTTTAATTAAAGTGTTGGATTTAATTGATTTGGTGTATTTTGTCAATTTGAAGAAATTATAAAATTAGGGTTCTTAACCCTTTCCAAATTTGGGGCTTTTCATATATGTATGTTAGGGTTGGTGCTCTGAGTGCCAATCCGGATCGTATTTATGTCCGATTCATGAATACGAGCAATATATTTTTCCAAAATATTACTAATTTAAATGGTAGCACCCTTGTCTTTTATATACGTATTCGATCACATTTCGATTAGATTGAAACTAAATATGGTTTAGTGATATATATATATATATATTACACAAAGACCCCATGATTTACAACGTAGTGCGCAATTACAACATAGTTTGTAATTGATATTAGGAAGTGTCACTATAAGTTGTATATCCTTAAATTAAGTTCCTGGTCAAGATTTACTGACACGGGTTGGTTAGTAAAATCCGCTGAAACCAGTACATGTCGTCTATCGGACTAGGTCTGATGGTTTATCCCAATGAATCATGAGTCTTGGGAGACTCGTATAGACGTGTAGGTATTTATTTGATAAATACTGAAAGACTCACCGAAGATTTCCTAATAGATGGTACACCAACGTCAATAGGAATCTTTTCAGGTTGAGTAGCATAATGTTTCTTTGACTTGAGATACCACTGTGGATATATGAGTTATTTTCCACACTTAGATGGCAGTCACGTCACCGGTCTATTTAGATCAGACCTCCGCCTGTTCGTTGGGTGTGGACTCATGCTCATGATATCCCGTGAGTATCAAGAAAGGATCCGTCAGTTCTGTGTACATAGCATAGGTAGTCCATATGTGATTAGTAATCTGTTAAATCTATGTCCATAGTACACTTCGGAAGTGAGTTCCGAATGTTATTTAGAGATTGCTAATAGATTCTTCGACGAGATTATTCCTATAGAGATTTGACGTTTATATCTATATCTCTGGGATAATCTGGATTCCTGTGACGGAGGGATTATACATATGCAATGACCCCAACCTGTATGATTCAGCGAGTTTATCCGTGGTCGTCATAATTTACGGGTGGGTGAATTATGGACACAAAATTGGATTTCGTGACGGATATGCATGAATCTAGAGAGTCTCACTAATGAAATATACTCGTAGAGCACTAGGGCAACTGTTATGAATAATACTGATTATTTATAACTCGTTTAATGGTTAAACGAAAAAAATACATGAATCGTGACCTGATCTTCATTCCCGAATTAATGTGTATTTGTATTTAATATTTGATATTATTAAATACATATTAATTAAATATCAAATTGTGATATTTGGTATATATCATTAGTATGTGTATTTGTGATATTTAATGTAAATATAATACATATATTAAAGATATTTATATTTATTATTTAATTATTTAATTGTTAAATAATTAAATTAATTAATATTACAAATATCTTTAGTAATGATATGCTTTATGAAGTTGGAAAATTGCATGTTACCATTGGAATACTTTTTTGCTTACTTTATTAATAGATAAATGTTATCTTATTATTAAGTAAAATGTGTGCCAATTAAATTGAAACAAAATAAAAAAAATTTGTTGTTTTATTTTGTTGAAAATTTCGGCCATGATGAGAATAATATAAATGTGTTTTGTTTTCATTTTTTCTAATTGATACAAGTTACACAAATATTTTACAAATAGAGTTGAGAGAAAATGGTGGAAGAAAGAAAGAAAACAAAGCAAAAACATGGAAATTTTGTAAGTTTTTCAAACTTTCTTCTACATGAAAATTGTTTCAATTTATCTTAGCTTCAATTTGTGTTGCTAAGTTGATGTCTCAACTCTTTGGGTTTGTAATTATATGTGTTTAAAGCTTGTTGGATGTGATTAGCATGTATGTTTAATTTATAAGTTTATAGTGTAATTAAGCTTAATAAATTAATTAGAATTTAAAGTTGTCATTCTAGAGTTGATTAGCCATTCATAATTAACCTAGAATTGTTCTTGATTAATTTCATGATGGTGAGACTTGATTGGTGTGGTAATTGGATGATTTAAGTGTTGAATTTTGTCAATTTAATGTAAATTGTTTAATTTGAGTAATTGTGAAATTAGGGTTCTTAACCCATTAAAATTTTGGGGATTTTTATATATATGATATAATTTATGTATATTTGATGTATGTCAAATTTGGGATTGATTGGATTTGATCTTGATGTGTTTTGAACAAATTGGGCCAAATTGCAATTAGTAGAAATCTGGGTTGTTTTCGTTGTTATGGAAAAATCTGGGCAGTTTCGGAATTCTGGAAAAGTTTTTGGTTTATGTTGCAAATTGTATAAATTATTTATGGATTGATTTGGAATCAATTAAATATGTATTTGACAATATTTAAGGACCAAAATGATTAATTTGCAAAGTGTAGGGGTCTCATAGCAATTAATGATAAATCTGATTTTTCAAATATAAATTCTGTTTTTATTTATTGATTAATTAGAATAATTGGTTTATTTTAATTGCCCAATGAAAATATTTATCGAAAATTATTTCGGAGTGAAAATACGTGAAAACATCGAAAAATGGCGTTACCGGATAACGGCTGCCCAAACATGAACTGGGCATTGTTCGGCAGCCCACGAACTGTCCAAATGTTTTTGGGGCTGACCTGGGCAGTCCCCTGAGCATTGGTCAGTCGGTTCGGCCGGAAACGCGTTTTATGCTATTTTATGGAAAAACATTTTCGTAAAAGTTTCGCGGTGTTTCTATATTATTTATGTCGTTATATCATATCGAATAAATATTTTTAGGTGAAATATGAATGAATTATTAATATTTGATATTGAATAATTTATTCGTAAGTTTAAAAATTTTAAACTATGATTTCGCCTGAATAGCGCCTCTTCCGCTGCGCCTCCCTGTTTTGACCCCAACAATGTGATGTATTATGGTGTGTATATGATGCATATTAATTTTTGGGTTGATTGGATTTGATCTTAACATGTTTTGAACAAAAATGGACCAAATTACAAAAACTGAGAAATTGAGGGGCTGTTCGGCAATTTGAAATTTTTTGGGGATTTTGTTGCAATTTGATATTGATGTGTTGGACATGTTGGAAATCATTTTAGAATTGATTTAGAATCATCCAAAATTGTATTTGACAATTTGAGGACTAAAATGATCAATTTACAAACTATTGGGCCAATTCGGCAATTACAAATAAATTTGATTTCTTGTGTAAAAATTTCAGTTTTTAAGTATTAGGTAATTAAATAATAAGTTTATTTAATTGATCCAAGAAAAATTATTGAAATCGAAAAATTTTGATTTTCCGTGTTCCGCTCTGCATTACCGGATATTCCCTATAAAACCCCTACACAATATTACTACATGACATTCTAATGTCGATATCATTTTCAGCATATTTATACATTAATATAACATGCATAATGGCATTATCATTCATAAGATTTGAAATGAAAATGTAGTTTTTTCTTAACAAATAATAAAATATAATGTACAATACATTATTCAGATTGACGCTCCAAGCACCAACTCCAACATATATGTCATTATAACATCTAACCCTTATATTTATATTAAGGAGCTACAACATTAGGTGATTTCATAAAAAATGCCCTTTTAACGCCATTATGTTATTAACGTCGTTAACGGAAAAATGGTTGATTGATACTAAATATAAAACTTTAGTAGTTATATATATATATATATTATAAAAATTTAAGTGGTGCAGAAATAATTTTCCATGCATAAATTCATAAGTTAATAGATTTTATATTATATCTTTCAAATATTAATAAGAGCATATGCATTTTCTAAATATTAGAATAAATATATCGCCATTATTTTATTATAAAGTTTAGGATATCTATTTGAGTTTTCCGATGGGAACTACATAATTATTTTGTCCTATAATATTATATTTAGAGTCCAATATCACTTTTCAACTATATATGATATTTTTTTAACACTATCCTTTACATTTAGGTCATTCTTTTTTAATAGTTCATGTCATTGGGGTAGGTAATGTGAGCCTACTAGTGAATGATATTAGTTGTGATATCATGTTGAAATTTATTAGTCTAACTCAACCCAAATGCTAGATTGAAAGTTGATGATTGTCTTATATTTAGAAACTAAAATAATTCATCAGCTGATGTAGGATGTTTTCCTCAATAATATATATATTTCACAAATATTACTACGATTATATACATCTACTTAAATATATGAGTAGAGATACTATTATTAGATTAAATACATTTTCGAATTATGGTTGATAAATTTATAGATTGTAATATAAATATATCAATTCAAATTTTAATATATTTTATGGTGACTACTAGGGCGGCTGATGAACAGAAAAAATGTACATTTATTAAAAAGAAAATTAATCATTTTACACTTATAGTTTCATTATTCCCTTTTATTTAGCACATTTGTGAAATAATAATTAAATTTGTGTTTTATATATTTTTATTGTGATTTTTATTTCTTAGGTATGTGAAATAATACTTTAGATGCATAATTAGAAAAATAGACATGACATTTGGATTTTGGAGGCCAGAAACTTAAAAGGGCGTTCTAACAGTGTACAATTTCGAAAATTCAAACTTTACACAATTTTCGTATTTTGGCCATAACTTTTTACTCCCATATCGGATTGAGGCGATTTCAGTTTCAGATGAAAGAATACTCAAATATCTAAAACTTTACTCTTTATAAGATTTTCTAATTCTGAGGTTTTCAAAGTCGAAATTGGTGAAAAAGACAATGTATGTTGCATGTAATTTTAATTATTAGAAAATAAAGTAAAAAATAAAAAATAATAATTGAAATGTCACAATCCACTTTAGGTGAATTATGACAAATGTTTACAAAATGATCAAGAAAATGAAATAAAAAAGTTAAAAAGTTAAAAAGGAAAAAGAAAAGAAAAATAAATTAGTAAAAATTTATTGTTTGTATTTGATTTGGAAAGTTGTAATTAATAATTGAGAGATGAGCACTTCTACTATAAATAGAGGTGCTCACCTCTCATTTTCTTGATGTTTCTTTCATTTTCTCTCGTGAAGATTTTGGAAGAAGTGTCTTTTATGTTTTATTTTCTTGTAATTTCTTTTTTCTTTCAATAATAAAATTATATGTGTTTTATTCAAAACATGAGTAGCTAATTTCATTCTGCTGGAGTAAAGAGTGAAACTCTAAATATGAAGAATATAAATTACTCTTACTTATATTATAATATATGAATTGTAATCTGAAAACTAATATTTGATCTTTTCTTATATTTGGGGGTGTCTTGATTCGCTGTAGACAATCAAATTTTGGTTGGCACGGTTAATATTTTACCACATATTATATGAGAGAATAATTTAAATATGGATTAATTATCGACAAATTTTGTTATCGTCTTTATGGCTGGTTTTATTTATTTGGCATAATTGAGTACTTAACTGGACTTGTTATAGACAGATGTTATCACCGCCTTTATGGCTAATTTTATATATTTTGGCATAATTAATTCCTGAAGTAAATTAACTGGGTAATAATGACAATTTATATATTATAAAAAATAAGATTTCTATATATTTGAAATATTAAGAGTGGATTTCCTAACCCTAGCATTCTAATTTATTATTGCAGTTCAATTTAAAACTGTCCATCACTTTAAACAATTCAACGTTTTCTTTTCACTCAAATTACTAATTTATTTTACTAAATCTATTTCATGTGGATCGACCCCGGACTTACCAGATTATTTTATTATTTCAACACTCTTAAACTTAGGAGTAAAGAACTAATTATTGAATATGTCAGCGACATCAAGAGTGGGTACCTATGTCCAAGTACGATGCCAATTCTAAACTTTGATAAATTATTTAACTCATTAGTATTAATTGGGGAAAAAATTAGTCACTCAAAATAAAATCTTATCTCTGATGGCTAAATATTTTATCATAATAAATATATGTTTTCTATGAAATATTTTAATTGATTATTATTTATTATTAATAAAGTTACACACGTGGATAAAATATTGGAACCTGTAGAGTTTAATCGAAAATCGAAGAACGATTTGAGATTATTCAAAAATAATCAATAAATTATATTTTAATCGATATGGGTAAAGTTAACATTTCGCATAGTTGTGAATAAGAAATTCAAAACTTATCTCCCCAGATCCTCCATAAATCATTAAAAATTACTCATTTATGATTAAAAAAAAGTTTAACAATCTAAGTCAATATGAATATCGTCAATTTTGATACAAATAGAAAAATTTATCATTATTTAATAATATGTAATAAGTTAAGGATATTGGTAATATTATCTCGGTAAAATTAATGTTTTTCGAACGAAATATATTTTTACTCATTTTTTATCATTTTTAATTAAATCATTCTATATTCATACAAAATATCAATCAAAACAAACAAAAATTATTAAAAAATAAAATATATTAAAATTGAAATCGGTTAATTTTTTATAAATCGAAAATTGGATAATTAAACGGTCATAATCGCTCGAAATTTTATCATAATCACTTAAAAATCAATATCGATTTAAAATTATTAAAATCAATAAAATCAAATCGATTAAATAGTGATTAATCACGGATGGGTAGAGGCTTAAGTAGCAACCGTCGATGAGAGGCTCGAATGTTGACCAACATAAAAAGACTGATCTGCCCTTGAGTACGCAGATACCATTTTGCTTTTCTTAATTAATGCACAAAAAGAAAGAATTCCAAACTCTTAATTTTGCTTTAAAAAAATTACAACATTCTCTTCTAATTTTAGAATACGACCAAATTAAATTAATTATTTTTTTATAGGTACATTACGAGAATTTAAAGATTTCAAACCATCTTATACACATAAATTCAAATTATGACATGCACATCGAATATGAAAAATTTACCTTCCAAATTTAGTTGGCAAATAGCTTTAAGTTCATTAATTGATACAATATTAGTCGATGCATTATCAAATCCAATAGTTAAAATTTTTTGCATTAATTCATATTGCTGTAAAATATTAGTAATCATTACATAAATATTATGTTCAGTGTGTGCATCATCAATAAGCCGAAATGCAATAATTTTTTTTGAATAAACCATGAATTATCAATCCAATGACATGTCACACCCATGTATGAATGTGACTCTCAATAGTCACTCCATATGTCACTACAAATTGAAACACGACCTTTAAGTTTAAAAAATAATTCTCTTAAATTATTTTGACATTTTGTATACAATTCCATCATTTTTCTTTCATATGTCATCCTAATAAGTTTACATGCAACATGATTCAAATTTTTATGTATTAAATCATTAAAATACAATTTTTCACTAAAAGTAAAAGCTAAATGTCTAATGATAATAAATTTAGTTAGATTATTTTTCCATTGAGATTCATTATATTTAAATAATTTAATAGAAGAAGAAGAACCTAGACCGGAAGCAGAAAACTTTATCATTTGTGTTTGTGTTGTATCAATCCCAAACTCGGCTTTATGAGTGCTCCTCATATGACCCGTCATAGTTTTATACCCGCCAGTGTGTTTGTAAATTTTTCCACAATAATTACAGACATCATTATGTTCACTAGTGACATCATTCACGACCAGAGTGGAATATTTTATCAACATTTTAGAACCTTGATTTCTCACGTAAATACGTGAAGTCGTTTCTGTTAGGGTTGGTGCCCGGAGTGCCAATCTGGATCGTATTTATGTCTGATTCATAAATACAAGCAATTCTTTTTTCCATAATATTACTAATTTAATGGTAGCACTTTTGTCTTTTATACACTTATTCGATCTAATTATGATTAGATATCTTATTATGATTAGATCGAAACTAAATCCGGTTTAGTGATACGTGTATATTAGACAAAGACCCTAGGATTTATAATATAGTGCGCAGTTTCAACATAGTTTGTAATTGACATTGGGAAGCGCACTATAAGATGTATATCCTTAAATAAGTTCATGGTCAAGATTTACTAATACGGGTCAGTTAGTAAAATCCGCTGAGACCAGTACATGTCGTATATCGTGAATTGGTCTGATGGTTTATCCCAATGAACCATGAGTCTCGGGATATTCGTATTGACATGTAGGTGTTTAATTGATAAGACACTGAACGACTCACTGAAGATTTCCTAATAGATGGTACACCAACGACAATAGGAATCTTCACGAGTTGAGCGAGCATAGTGGTCATTTGACTTGAGATACCACAGTGGGATATATGAGTTATCCTCCACACTTTGATGGCAGTCACGTCAACAAATGACGTTGAGTTGAGCGAACAAATGATGACTGAGGGCCATGACTTGCTGCTAGGTGATTACTCATAGTCTGTGGAATATCATAGAGATGAAATATTAAAGAGTTAATATTATTCCATTGCTACTCGATAATGTGTTAGGGTTGGTGCTCGGAGTGCCAATCCGGATCGTATTTATGTCCGATTAATAAATACGAGCAATTCTATTTTCCATAATATTACTAATTTAATGGTAGCACCCTTGTCTTTTATACACTTATTCGATTTAATTACGATTAGATATCTGATTACGATTAGATCGAAACTGAATCCGGTTCAGTGATACGTGTATAATAGACAAAGACCCTAGGATTTACAGTATAGTGTGCAGTTACAACGTAGTTTGTAATTGACATTGGGAAGCACACTGTTAGTTGTATATCCTTAAATAAAGTTCCTGGTCAAGATTTACTATCACATGTCGGTTAGTAAAATCCGTTGAGACTAGTACATGTCGTATATCGTGACTTAGTCCGATGGTTTATCCCACTAAACCATGAGTCTCGGGAGACTCGTATAGACATGTAGGTGTTTATTTGATAAGACATTGAATGACTTACTGAAGATTTCCTAATAGATAGTACACCAACGTCAATAGGAATCTTCTCGAGTTGAGCGAGCATAATGATCCTTCGACTTGAGATACCACAGTGGGATATATGAGTTATCATCCACACTTTGATGGCAGTCACGTCAACGATCTATTCATTATCAGACCTCCACCTGTTCGTTGGGTGTGGACTGATGCTCATGATATCCAGTGCGTATCAAGATATGATTCGTCAGTCCTATGTACAGGGCATAGGCATCCTCATGTGTTTATGATCTAGTAAATCCATGGTCGTGGTATAACTTCAGAAATCAGTTCTGAGTGTTATTTTGAGATCGTAAATCAGTTCTGAGTATTATTTAGAGATCATAAATTGAAAGTCGACTATATTATACCGAACGAGTTTGACGTTTTTATCTATACCCCAGGTATAATATGGATAGTCTGTGACAAATAGATTATATGTATGCAATGACCTCGGCTTGCATAGTTTAGCGAGATTATCCGTGGTCGTCATAATCCATGAGTGGGTGGATTATAGACACGAAATTGGATTTCTTGACGGATAAACCTAAACTTAGAGAGTTTAACAATATGAAGTGTACTCGTTGAGCACTTGGACAACGCAATATGAATAATACGGATTATTCATAATAATTCACCGGATTAAATAAGTTAATTCAGATCGTTTAATCGTTAAACGATAACGCATGCATTATGGGATTTTGTCCGATAATAATTATTGTGTATTTGTATTTGATACATAATACGATTAGATACACATTAATTATTCGTCAAATGAGATTTTGACACATGTCATAAATATATGTATTTGTTATTTAATGTAAATAAAATACATATATGGATGTTATTTAATTATTTAGTTATTTAATTGTCAAATAATTAAATAATTGAAAATTAAATATCTTATCCATTTGTCATAATTAGTATGATAAATGGTGATATATAATTGGAACACATGGCATGTTTTTTTTATTAAACTTTATATGTTCAATTTTGATTGGTTAATATAAAGTTTGATTGAATTTAATTAGATTAAATTTGGTAAATTGACAATATTACCCTTCCTAAGTCGGCACACACAATTTTTTAAAAGGAATTTTTTTTTTGCTTTATGGGGAAGCCATTGCCGATCCTTCATCTTCCAAAACACACCCATAAATTTTTTGAAGATTCAAAGAAGAAAAGAAGAAAAATCAAGAAAAGCTTTAAGAAAATTAAAGATTAAAGGTAATCTTCAATCCCCTTAAGCTTGGAAAATATGTTTCTTGTTCTTGATTATCTAGATGGATTCTAGGGTTTCTTCTTTACTTAGAATTTGGGGCTTTGTGGTTTGGTGGATGAATTGGATGGATTTGTTACATGTGTGAAATGTATTGGATGGTATTAGTGTAATTTTTGTCCAAATTGATCATTTGATGAGATGTTGCCATTTCAGAGTGTTATGACCACTCTTATATCACCTAGAATTGTTTTTGGGTTGTTCATATGTGGTGACTTGATTTGGTGTTTTGATTAATTGATTTAATATTGAAAAATTGAATTTAAAGCATGAAAAATCTTAATTTTCGATTCTGAATCAGATCTGCGCAAACTGAAAATTTTGTGATGAAAATAATGTGTTATGAATGTAATGGATGTGTTTTGGGAGTTGGAACAATTTCCGAAATGTGTTTCGGAGTTGAAATAAGTGAAACGGTAAAAAACGGCGTTACCAGATGACTTTTGAGCCAACCGGATGACAGATGTCCAAACAGTGAGTTTGTCACTGTTCGGGCAGCCCATGAATTTCCCTAACACTATTGTTACTGACCTGGGCAGTCCCCATAAGTGTTGGGTAGTCGGTTCGGTCAAAAACGCGTTTTGCATTATTTTGCGGAAAAATATTTTTCGTAAAAGTTTCGCGATGTTTCATATATAATTATGTCGTTATTTGATATCGAATAAATAGGTTTAGGTGAAATATGAATAAATTATTCATATTAGATATTGAATAATTTATTCGGTAATTTGAAAAAGTTTTAAATTATGATTTCTCCCGAACCGCGTTTAGATATTGATTTGGCTATGATTGGGCCCTGGAGCATTATGGACTGTAACTTTGGTTATGGTTTGGTTTGATCAAGCCTTTTGGGCTGTGGATTGTTCAAATTGGCTGAAAATTTGGGCTTGGTTTGGCACGTTTGGCCCGGATCGGGCTATGGTCTCTTGATGGGCTGAATCTTTCTGGTGCAAGATGGGCTGGTTTTGGAAGCTCTAGGAACAGTTTTGGTCTGGGCCTGCTTTTTGGGGCTGGCAGCTTGTGGGGCAAGCATTCGGGTCCATGTGGGACAAGCATAAGGCCTGCATTCACGGTCTGACAACATGTGGGCTGTGCTTGCTTTTGGGCTTGTTTGAAACCGTTGAAGGTTCAATTTGTTTGCTGGGCTTGCTGGTTTATAGAAGTCACTAGTCTATTGAAGAACCGTGGCCTGTGCACGTGGGCTGCCTGATTAGGCTTTGTTTTGCTTGTCTCATGGGCTTTTCAATCAACCGTGTGATGGCTGTCCAAACAGTGAGTTCGTCACTGTTCGGACAGCCCATGAACTGCCCTAATACTATAGGGGCTGACTTGGGCAGTCCCCATAAGTGTTGGGTAGTCGGTTCTGTCAAAAACGTGTTTTGCGTTATTTTACGGAAAAACGTTTTTCGTAAAAGTTTCGTGATGTTTCATATACATATTTATGTCGTTATTTGATATCGAATAAATAGGTTTATGTGAAATATGAATAAATTATTCATATTAGATATTGAATAATTTATTCGGTAATTTGAAAAAGTTTTAAATTACGATTTCGCCCGAACCGCGCTTCCAATACGCCCATCGCTCGAAACCCCAACAGTTTATCCAGTGGTATGTTGAGTGATATCCTCAGCCTCAAGAATGTTAGTGTTGTGTGATGAGCTTGCCATTATAATGAAAAGATTGAGATAATAAAAGAATAAATTGATTGAATATATGAGATTTGAGAAATTGAGAGAGTGAGAAGAGTAAATGATTTTGTGATTTGAAAAATAAGTTAAAGAGTTATTGTGGACGCTGGAATTCGGCCGAGGTCCACAATCAGAATTTGTAGGTTGGGTGCATTAGCGATCCTGCAAGACAAAGGTAGAATGAGCGGGAGCAGACTGCCCACCGGTGTGGTGGGTGCCGGGGGCACTCCGACGCTCAAGTCAACAGTATGAAATGAGCAGTAAATATGTAAAATGTGAAAGCAAGGTTTGATGTTACCTTAGACTCTTTTGGTAGCCGTGAGGGCGGTGAAAAGTGTATAAGGGGATGGAATACTCTGAGAGAGTTAGTGTCAGAGAGCAGAGACTTGTAAGAAAGAAATCCCGCTTCCTCTTTATGTTTCTTGAATTGCGTTGCTATTTATAGATGAAAAGGATCGTCTTTGGCAGCTGGCATAAGTCCTACAACGTGCCCAGACATTTGATAAAAGTTTGAGCATGTGAGAATATGCCTTGTGTTAGGCAAAGTGGGGAAAAATGGTTGATATAATTAAGAGGTTTTGTCCTTAAGCTTATGGCTCAATTGTAATCCAATAATACAGAATTCTTTGGGCCTGGTCTTTACTTTCAGGCCTTGTATATTGTTGGGTTTAAGGTGAAAGATGATTTTACCCTTGGGTCCAAATTTGGCCCGTACAGTTTGTCCCCTACTCTCTAAGTCAAGAAGTTCTTGATTTAGAGAGTATTTTATACGTGTCGAACGAAACAAGATGTAAAAGTACATGTTGAGAGTGCATAGTTCATGTTACATACGATAGAGAGAATTCAATGTCTTTTGGACTAAGAGTAGTCCAAGTCTTCAACTTGGCTTGACATTTAGCTGTGGGGAATGTCCCCGGTCGACTGAACCAGATGAAAGTTCAGGAAAATCCTCATACTATGGGTCAAAGGACCATAGGAATCTACAATGTATTCTGACCAGATGAAGGCCAGGTCTTCAACTTGACTCTACAAGAGCCAATGGGGGGTGTCCCCGGTCGACTGAACCAGATGAAGGTTAGGATAATCCCCATACTACGGGTCAAAAGACCAGGGGAATTTACAATATCGTCTGACCAGATGAAGGTCAGGTCTTCAACTTGACTCTACATGAGCCAATGAGGGATGTCCTCGGTCGACTGATCCAGATGAAGGTCAGGACAATCTCTATACTACTGGTCAAAGGACCATGGGAATTTACAATATCGTCTGACCAGATGAAGGTCAGGTCTTCAACTTGACTCTACATGAGCCAATGGGGGATGTCCCCGGTCGACTAAACCAGAAGACGGTCAGGATAATCCCCATACTACGGGTCGAAGGACCAGGGGAATCTACAATATCGTCTGACCAGATGAATGTCAGGTCTTCAACTTGACTCTACAAGAGCCAATGGGGGATGTCCCCGGTCGACTGAACCAGAAGAAGGTCAGGATAATCCCCATGCTACGGGTCGAAAGACCAGAGGAATCTACAATATCGTCTGACCAGATGAAGGTCAGGTCTTCAACTTGACTCTACAAGAGCCAATGGGGGATGTCCCCGGTCGACTGAACCAGATGAAGGTCAGGATAATCCACATACTATGGGTCAAAGGACCAGGGGAATTTACAATATCTTCTGACCAGATGAAGGTCAGGTCTTCAACTTGACTCTACAAGAGCCAATGGGGGATGTCCCCGGTCGACTGAACCAGATGAAGGTAAGGATAATCCCCATACTACGGGAAAGGACCAAGGGAATTACATATCGTATCTATGACCAGATGAAGGTCAGGTCTTCAACTTGACTCTACATGAGTCAAATGGGCATGTTCCATATAGAGGATGTTTCATTGTCTTATGTATCAAGACGACCATACATATTGTTAAAGGTACAAGGGAGTCTACAGATACTAGATCTGATGAAAGTCTAAGAAGATTTCATTCTACAACACTTGAAAAAGTACATCAGAGTTTACATGACCCGATGAAGGTCCAAGAAAGTCTACACACTCCACTATACCTAATGTGGGTATATGTGAGTTTACTCCTCCCGACCTGATGAAGGTCAAAGTAAAGTTTACTCATTCCACTATACCTGATGAAGGTACATGAGAGTCTACACATTCCGTATATGATGAAGATCCATGGGGGTCTTCATTTTTCATTCTACATGATCTAATATGAGTCAATGAGGATCTTTACTCTACTAGACCTGAAGAAGGTCTATGAGAGTCTTTCATTCTCATACTACTAGTTCTGATGAAGGTCCATGATACTACTGTCGAATGGACTATCAAATGGACCTGATGAAGGTCCTTAAGGCACAGTCGAATGAACCTAATGAATATCTATATGAATCTTCATACTACAAGACCTGATGAAGGTCACGAGACTACTGTCGAATGGACATGTCGCTTGGACTTGATGGAAGTCTAAGGAGGTCATTACACTATATTAGATCTGAAGAAGGCCCATGATACTATAATGAAATGAACTTGATGCAAGTCATCACCTCTCATTCTACGAGACTATTGTCGACTGGACTTGTCGAATGGATTTTATGAAAATCCAAAGAATTCATTACTCACTCTTCTACACCTGATAAATGTCCATGAGACAATGGTAGAATGAACTTGAAGAATATATGTCAAGGTCATTACTCATCACACTTCTACAATACTACTGTCGAATGGAGTTTGTTGAATAGACCTGATGAAGGTTCAAGAGACTATAATAGATAAACTTGATTAAAGCCATCAATGTCATCTTTATTCTACGAGACTACTGTCGAATGGAGTTGGTCGAATGGACTGGATGAAGTTCAAAGGTCATCACTCACTATAGTAGACCTGAAGAAGGTCCATGATACTACAATGGAATGGA
Organism: Zanthoxylum bungeanum; assembly: GCA_019454045.1. Classification (NCBI taxonomy): domain Eukaryota; kingdom Viridiplantae; phylum Streptophyta; class Magnoliopsida; order Sapindales; family Rutaceae; genus Zanthoxylum; species Zanthoxylum bungeanum. The sequence goes on from SKCR01037579.1 coordinate 73,221, forward strand.
CTTGATGGAAGTCCAAAGAGGTCATCACCATCATAATCTTGATGAAGGTCTATGAGACAATGACAGAATGAACTTGAAGAATATCTATCAAGGTCATCACACTTCATACTTCTACGATACTACTGTCGAATGGAGTCGTCGAATGAACGTGATAAGGGTCCAAGGTCATCACTCACTATACTAAAACCTGAAGAAGATCCATGACACTACAATAGATAAACTTGATGAAAGCTATTAATGTCATCTCTATTCTACGAGACTACGGTCGAATGGACTTGATGGAAGTCCAAGGAGGTCATTACTCACTAGACCTAAAGAAGGCCCATGATACTACGATGAATGAACTTGATGAAAGTCCAAAAGAATCTTCATTCTAATAGACCTGATGAAGGTCCATGAAGCTATGGTCGAATGAACTTGATGTAAGTTCAAGTGAATCTTCATTCTACCAATTCATGATACTACTGTCGAATGGAAATGACAAAGGTCCATGAGACACGGTCGAATGAACCTAATGAATGTCTATGAGAATCACTACTCTACTAGACCTGACGAAGGTCCAAGAAGCTATGGTCGATTGAACTTGATGTAAGTCCAAGTGAATCTTCATACTACCTGACCTGATGAAGGTTGAGGAGACTACGGTAGAATGAACCTGATGAATGTTCATGGGGCTCTTCCATGCTTTCTAGAGTTTATGGAAATCCATCCATGTAGTCTAGAGTTGATGATAATCTCCATACGTAGAGCGGAGATGATTATCTTCATATGTAGTATGGAAGAGATGGATGTCTACCAAGGTTATTACTAATTATACAATACCTGACTAAGGTCAATGATACTACAATAGAATGAACTTTGATGAAAGACAAGTCACATAAAATTCCATACTACCTAATCTAATTCAGGTTGGTCGATTGGACTTAAAGGAGATCCAAGAGAGTTTTTCATACTACTAGGCATGATAAAACATTCTCTATGTAGCCTGGAATTGGCAATATTAAATCAACGTAGCATGGAGATGATGACTAACCTTTCATGTGATGAAATTCCACCTATGTTGTCTTGAGAGGGTGAGTATCCTTCTATGTTTTATGAGCCTTCATGTAGTATGAACCATCATTCTAATATCTGGACAGTGTGTACTTGTGGTGTAGCATGCAGTTTAGCTTTGATTTTTGTCTTGTCGAGTGACACATTCTCTTATTGTCAAGCCTTTACTTATGTCTTTCAGAGGGGCACATTCGTCTAAGGCCTAATTAGTGTTTATCGTGTGGCATATTCTCCTAATGCCAAGCTTTTCATTTGTATCATGCTGAATGGCGCACATTCACCTAGTGTCAAGCCTTCATTTCTTTTTCTTGTCGAGTGAAGCGTCCATTTAGCAACAAGCCTTTAATTGTGTCCAGTCGAGTGGCGCATATTCAGCTAGTGCCAAGATTTTGCATACATCAGGCTTTACTCTTTCTATTGTTATATAGAATGGTACATCCTCTCCATGTAGTAGAATGTGACAACTACAAGTACAATTATATATTACGTTGCTTCATTGTCTAGGATGAGTAAGTAGGTAGAATGGCTCCTTTGGAGGAAGGTGTCTCAATCGTGTAGTTTGAAGAAGCATGTGGTGAATGATTTTCGTCTGGTTGTGAGAAGCAGGCTCGATCTCTTAAATGATCATATATTGACTTCCCTACCACAATCAAGAACATATGAGAGCTGAGCTAATATGCTGAATACCTAAAATGTATTGGAACCATCCTGAATAGATTGTCTGATCGACTCAAGATTTGTCTTCTGTATGCTCATGGAATGGTTGCTTTATTTTCTGCCTGATGTCTTGGTTCCTGGACGATGTGGGACACATTTCTTCACATACTTGGGCAGCCACTCATTGCAATATTTGATGTGGGATATTATTTAGTTGATAAGTATCAAACCTGTGTGTTAAGAATTTGTGTTTTGGTCGGTTGGGCTTTAAAATATGTTTTCTTGGATCTATTTTGACGAATTCTCTGGGTAGAGGGTTCTGGAAAAGGTTGGGTTTGAATGTTTAGGTCTTTTAGGCTTATGGTAGCATTAATGTGGCATTGTTCCTTTGGGCATGCTCTTGCTTCGGCTGATGGGTATTAGTTGGGCTCGATAAGGCCCAAATGTAGCTCATTTGCACGTAGATTGTTGCTCATAGCTGTTGAACTGCTTTGGTTGTGTGGACTTTAATTAATTTGGGCTTTTAGGCTTTGTTTGGTTGGGTATTGGCATGGTCACTTACATTGAGTGGGTTGCGAGTTGGTGAATTCGATTCTAAGATTGAGTGGGCCGGTGTTATGGACTAATTTTTTATCTTAATTCGTTTGTTGTTTGTCTTAAGATAAAGGGTAGTTGGATTCCTTCTCTCATATGGGTTGTTTAAGAAAAAGTTTTGCACTTGTTTTCTTTTAACGTGGGTAGCCTGGCAAATGGTCTCTCTCCTAACATATTATCTTGTTCTTTGTAGTCGTTTCACGTGGGTCGTGAAAAGCTTTGGCGTTTGGCTTTTTGGTCGTGAATAGGGTGGGCCTTTGAATGATGTAGTATGCACTTAGCGTGTGGTAGTATGTTTTTGTTGGAAATTGATGTAAGTTGAAGTACGGGCTTCGGCTCCTCAATTTTTTTTTGACGTGGTATTTGTCCTGACATAGACACAATTTTCGTCCATGTGAAAAAAAAAATGATGCATATGAGAGTATACGGTCGACTGGACTGGACGAAAGTCCCAAAAGGTTCCACCCCAATATTCCTGATGAAGGTATAGAATCTACACTTCATCCAAACCGATGGAGGTTGTCAGGAGTCTATAGTTGAATGAACAAATGAGGTCCATGAGAGTATGGCCAATTTTCGTGTCGTATGAAGAAGATTAGAAGATTAAAATTCATCTCTGTTCGTCTGAAGAAGAAACTATCCACTCGTGTCATCTTCACGTCGGTTGGAATGGACGACATTCCATCAATGATTAATTTTCCCACGTTGTCTTGAGGGTAGAGAAATTCACCCACATCGTATGAGTTTATGCTTTATAGGGAATAGTGTTGATGTTATCCCGATTCAGTTTTCCTTATTGATAGTTTGTCCCAGGTAGACTGTGGAGGATTACTCCAATATTTCCTTTCATATTGAAGATGGACTTGTCGTGTTGGAGAAATTGTTGAAAATCTAATCCATGTCCCAAGATCAAAAGAACAAGCAAAACATATAAATGAATGAACAATATTGAAGTATGGCGGAATCATACTCACAAAGATCGGAATGCGGATGCGTTGATGAAACAAAAATTTCTCCTTTGTGCAGTGAGGGTTTCGGCCAAACAGAAAAGAGAAGCTCCAAGCAATTTTTGATCCTTCCAAGCTCTAAGATGAGTTTCCCATAACACCTTTGTATGATCCCTTGATGGTGCTAGCCAAAGATGTGTATTTTATGTTCCAAACATGCACAAATTCTTCAAGTTTTTGCAACAAAAACAGAAAAGTGGAGAGCCAAAACTGCAGTGAAGTTTTCGGCAATGTGAGAGAGAGGAGAGATCTGATTTTTTGTTACAAAAATCAATTTATATTTATGCCATAATATTTATTAATAATAATAAACTTATGACACAAATCATGCAATGGCTTAGAGTGTCAAACACTCAATTTCCATGCAAAACCCTTGAGTGCATTGTACACTATCTCCATGCAATGCATCAACAATTAAATAATGCATATAATGACATGTGTCATGTGGGCCCCACACGTTTCCAAATGAAAGTGGGCCCACGTGCACTCACGCGTTCGGGTTCGATATTTCCGAAATACCGAACTTACGTCGCGACGTTAATTAAATCGAATTTAAATAAATAATTGCGCCTAGCGAAATTATTATTTACGTCGCTAACGAATTAATTCTAAATTAACTCGTTTGCCCGAATTAAAATCTAATTTTAATTTCGCGTCGAAATCGAATTTCGATTATTATATCGAATATAATAATTTTACGATTAATTCCAAATTAATCGTTCTCTCTCTTTATATAGTACTTTATCCAAGATAAAGTCTCTCCGTAATTAATCCAAGATTAATCGAGTTTGAATCATACGTCATTGGTGAATCTTCGGGAAGCGACCCAAGAGATCTCTAGATATGTTGGCAGTAAATCCGGTTGTCGAACTATCCGAACACGTACGTACCAAGTACTACGTTTTTACCGATTTACAAGACAAGGTTAGCCTCTAGCAAAACGCCATGTCTACCCAATTCTCTAGAAATATTCTTATTGGAATATAAGATCTATAACAGGCGTAGTATACCGTAGTATAGTGTATATCGAACCAGTATCGGATGATCACATGTAAGGCCTGGGGCTGGAGATGTGTCTGCCCCGTACGATACACATATCGGACATCAAGCAACCAGTCTCTTTGAATCGGATAATCCTGACCTAGTCATATTATCCCGATGGTTGCAACCATTATAGAGTACTAGTTCTGTATCCCTCGCGATCATCATCTCCATATGTCTGAAGTGATACTTCCATCTTGACATCACACCCAATACACTACGATTCTCGATAAACCCAGAAGAGGTGTACACAGAACCCGTTAAAGCCCTGGACCACCAAAACTAAAGTTTACCGATTGTCGTAAGTACTAGCGATGCAAGTCTCAGGTTAAGATCATATGCACCTACCCTGAAGCGGACTCCCATAGACACGCAGACATACTACCAATGGGACTCCGCGGGGTCTATCCAGAGCGAAGCTGTTTTCCGTACCATCGGTAAAACACAACCTCCTACCGCACTTGCATAAGTATCCAATACTTAAATATATGAGAACTATGCCGTTGTGCCCTCACAACATGCACAAGTGCAGTACTAGTCTATTCCGCATTATCGATGTCCAATCTCGATAATACTACGACTAGGGATATTTAATGATTAAACCTTTATGGATTGATACCGTCTCATATCATCACAATCCGGAACTAATCATAGGGACTTTTACCATTTATATATCAAAGTAAATAAATTACAAAACGGTAAAAGGCAATTTCATTACTACATAGTTAATTTTGTACAATAATACAATATCATTTACAAAATAGTGACGCTATGGGTCATTACTGTCTAACAATCTCCCACTTGGCCTATAGCCAGTCACTCAAGCATCTAATACCTGAACTATGTACATGTCGCTCAAACTTTTCCCGAGGAATAGCCTTCGTCAGCGGATCTGCAATATTATCCTCTGATGCGATCTTTTCGATCTTCACATCGCCACGATGTATGATCTCTCGAATCAGATGGAATCGTCGAAGAACATGTTTGGATCGTTGATGAGACCTTGGTTCCTTAGCCTGTGCTATAGCCCCGCTATTGTCACAATACAATGGAACGGGCTCAGCTGCTAACGGAACTACTCCTAATCCAATTAGAAATTTACGGATCCAAACTGCCTCTTTTGCTGCTTCAGCTGCTGCAATGTACTCCGCTTCAGTTGTTGAATCGGCAACAGTATCTTGCTTGGAAGATTTCCAGCTCACTGCTCCGTTATTCAAGCAAAATATGTACCCGGTTTGCGACTTGAAGTCGTCTCTGTCGGTTTGGAAACTTGCATCGGTATACCCAGATACCTCAAGTTCTCCATCTCCATAGATTAAGAAAACATCCTTAGTTCTTTTAAGATACCTAAGGATACTCTTAACCGCCATCCAGTGATCCTGTCCTGGATCGGCCTGATATCGACTGCACATGCTCAAAGCATAGGACACATCAGGTCGTGTACATATCATGGCATACATGATCGATCCGACTGCCGAGGCGAACGGAGTCCGACTCATGTTGTCTCTCTCATCTTGTGTTTTAGGACACATGTCCCTAGATAGATAGACGACCATGTGATGTTGGCAACAGTCCCCTCTTGGACTGATCCATGTTGAATCTCTTCAACACTTTATCAATATATGTACTCTGGGAGAGTCCAAGTAGCCTTCTAGATCTATCCCGGTAGATCTTTATTCCTAGAATAAAAGCTGCTTCTCCCAGATCTTTCATGGAGAATTTCAATGAAAGCCAAGCTTTCACCGACGTTAACATGGGAATGTCATTGCCTATAAGCAATACATCGTCGACATAAAGGACAATAAAAGTCAGTGCACTCCCACTAACCTTCTTATATACACAAGGATCATCTACGTTTTGAATGAAATCATATTCTTTTATGACCTCATCAAAACGTTGGTTCCATGACCTCGATGCTTGCTTCAGTCCATAAATGGACCGATTTAACTTACAAACCTTGTTTGCAAGTCTTGGTGCGATAAAACCGTCAGGTTGTTGCATATAAACATCCTCCAACAGGTTTCCGTTAAGGAAAGCGGTTTTAACGTCCATCTGCCATATTTCGTAATCGTAATATGCAGCTATCGCAAGCATTATCCGAATGGATTTAATCATGGCAACGGGTGAGAAAGTTTCGTCATAATCAACTCCAAGTTGTTGACGATACCCCTTCGCTACGAGCCTAGCTTTGTACGTTTGTACGTTGCCATCCATGTCTGTCTTCTTCTTGAAGACCCATTTGCATCCAATAGGCTTTACGCCTTCTGGTGCATCAACCAGTGTCCAAACTTGGTTGGTATACATGGAATCCATTTCGGCCTTCATGGCCTCTTGCCATAAAGTGGATTCGATACCTTGTATCGCTTCCTCATACGTAGCCGGTTCAGTATCCTCAATAAGATTAATATCTACATGAGGTGAGATCAGGAATCCATACCTCTCAGGTATTACCCTGACTCTCTCCGACCTACGTAGTCCTTGTGTAATTGAAGATTGTGGTTCAGTCTCATCCTGGATGGACTGTTCATGTTCCGTTCTCGATTCATTGCCAGGAACAGTATCACTACGACTTTCATCGAGTTCTACTTTCCTCCCACTAAACACTGCATTTAGGAATTCCTTCTCAAGGAAAACCGCATGTAGAGCAACAAATACTTTGTTCTCTTGTGGGTAATAGAAGTAATATCCTTTGGTTTCCCTAGGATATCCAACAAATAGGCATTTATCTGATTTGGGTTCAAGTTTGGTACCTTCCAAACGTTTGACGTATGCCCAGCAACCCCAAATCTTCAGGAATGAGAAACCTGGTTTCTTTCCTGTCCATATCTCATACGGAGTCTGTTCAACAGACTTTGACGGAACCCTATTCAAAATAAGAATTGCACTTTCTAATGCATGTCCCCAGAAGGATATAGGTAGCTCAGTGCGACTCATCATCGACCTTACCATGTCAAGCAAGGTACGGTTTCTCCGTTCAGACACACCATTTAATTGTGGTGTTCCAGGAGGAGTCCATTGTGAAAGAATACCATATTCTTTCAGTAATCTTGAAACTCATTACTTAAGTATTCGCCACCACGGTCCGACCGTAATGTTTTAATACTCTTGCCTGTTTGTTTTTCAACTTCGTGTCGAAACTCTTTGAATTTCTCAAAAGTTTCCGACTTGTGCATCATTAGATACACATAACCATAACGCGATGCATCATCCGTAAAGGTTACGAAGTATCGATATCCACCTCTAGCCTGGCTAGACATGGGCCCACAAACGTCACTATGAACGAGGGCTAACAGTTCAGTGGCGTTCACCTTTACCACTAAAAGGTGATTTAGGCATTTTGCCTAATAAACAAGATTCGCAGACGTCATATGAATTTGGATCAAATCCGTCCAAGTACCCACTCTTCGAAAGTGTGGATATGCGAGTCTTGTTGATGTGTCCCAGACGACAATGCCACATATAAGTTTCTTCCTTTGGATTACTCATTTTGAGCCTTTTGTTTGTTATTTTACGTTTTGGAGATTGTTTATATTCAAAATATAAAGACCATTATTTGCATCGGCACTGCAAATTTCTGCATCATTTTTATATAAATAACACCTGGTGTTTTTAAATACAAAAGTGTACCCATACTGGGTTAACAAAGATACAGAAATATATTCTTAGTTAAACTAGGAACAAAATAACAGTCATTTAGTTTAAGTACATGCCCCGAGGGCAGTTCCAAAACAAAAGTGCCTACGGCCAAAACAGCAACAGAAGTTCCATTTCCAACTCGTAGATCTACCTCCCCCGAAGCCAGTCTCCTGCTATCATGCAGATCCTGCACATCAGTACAAATATGAGAACCACAGCCAGAATCAAAAATCCAATTTTTATTAAGACTAGAAGTAGTCATATTTATCTCAATAACAAACATACCTGAGGCCGGTGCCTTGCCCGCCTGTATGTCCTCCTTATGTCCCTTGTTCATGCGGCAGTCACGCTTCCAGTGACCTTTCTTGCCGCATTTCAGGCAAACATTGAGACTTGTCCCTTGGCTTCCCAGAAGCCTTTGTTGACTTGGCCTTGCCTTTGTTTCTATGCTTTTTCTTCTTAACACCCCCAGTTGCCTTGAGCCCAGCTTTCGGCGTTTGAGATGTTGATGCAAAGTGCGCCTCGCGCTTGTTGCCTTTCAGAAGCTCTTTCTCTGACTCCTTGAGAATCGACAATAACTCTCCAAGAGTATCATCCGAATTCATCAATTTGTAGTTGATGACAATCTGTTTCCAAGTATCGGGTAGTGACTGTAGAAGAATTACATCTATAGCCAGCTCAGCCTCCAAGACTATACCCATATTAGCCAATTCATCAAGATCGGCTATCATTTGAGTCCCATGGACCTCAACAGAACTACCATCAGTCATACGGGAGCGAAAGATTTTCTTCACCAACTCGTACCTCGCCATCCGCTTATTAGTGCGGTGAAGATCTTGCAATCTTGCCATCATATTATAAGGATCCAAGTCCCTATTCTGGCGGCGAAAGTGTTGAGTCATTGAAGCAAGCATGATCGACTGAGCCGTGTCACAATCATCACTGTGAGTTTTCCATAACTCCAGCTCAAGTGGCTCAGTGGGCTTAGGCCCGAGAGGTCTTTGTATCGTATACAGTATCCTCTCCGCCCCAAGGACTATCCTTAGGTTCATTTCCCAATCAGCGAAGTTTGTCCCCTTAAAGACATTGTCACCCATGATGATGTCTCGGACATTTACCTTGCTTGCCATCTTAACTACGATAGTCCAACTATCTAGTTAACGATATATGGGTACAGTCAAACTGTTACAAGAAAAATAACATTTTATTAGTCCAACTAATGTTAAAATATTGACGAAATAAATTTTGTAAGCGCGTAAAGCTAAGTATCTGAATGAAATTGCAAATTCAATACTAGCCTCCCACTATTTTCTACAAGTCTCTAACCCTCTGTTGAGTACTCGGGAAATCCAATTTCCTAGTGGGCTAGGATCCCGTTAAATAACACACAACCTTGACTTTGGCCAACAAGTTGTATGATATTTAACTAGGTAGATCTCGAAGATCAATTGGATCCCATCCAATTCCTAGATCCGGTAGGTGGACATCCAAGTCCGAAACATATATATCTAATACATATGTCAATGTATCCAATACATTTTCCTAACCATTTCCTCTGAATCAACTAAGCCTTGGCTTTGGCACAACAAACCTAATGATTCCAGTTAAGCGGGACCCATTGACGAGGAAAGTTTCGTAATCAATGTCGATGGACAAGAAGTGATCTTGACTTTGGCCAACAAATCACAACTTGGACAGGACACCGATGTGGAACAAAACTCTCATGATTCAAACACATCCTCAATTGACAAAGGTCTTGACTTTGGCCAACAAACCAATGCCAATTTCGGATCTTGAGAAAGAATCATTCAACGGAAGGAAAATCGCTTAATATTGTTTGAGGGATTTTTCGCGTAATTGGCAACCAATTAATTTATCTTTGTTAGGTCTCATCATCATACACCCTTAAGCATGCTTCTAAAACATCATAAAGCGCGTAAAGTAAAGTAATAGTGATATGCGGATGGATATATAAACAACTTGTTCCTAGAACAAATCACTCCCTTCCTCTCCCCGCTAGCACTATTCTACTTCTACCCAATTACATAATACAATAAGAGAAACCTCATTTACATTGAGGGGAATTAGGTGAGAAGAGAATACAAAGAGATAAAGAGATAAGGCTGGACACGCAGGTCCAATTTATAAATTCCAAATTTACAATAATTTCTAAAATTACCCTTCCCTTCTAATATCCATCCGATATACACTATTCATACAACACATCCACATTCATTCATTCAAGGCATGTTATACAACCAATCAAATCCATTTAATTAGTCTTTAATTAGGTGACAATACAATGTTCAAACAATTGTTTGCATTTGCGCGAGTCCAACTCGTTTTGAGAATAAATACTTATAGTATGAATTCACGAATTATATCGAACTACTCGTTAAATCCAATTTAAGTCGTATTCAATACTAATCCTTTTATTTAATTCTAAATTAAATATTTACACTTTTATTGTGCTTTTATAACTTAGATTCCAAATCTAGTACTATTGGGTCTCAAAGCCCAACTAACATCTAATGTCGTTTAATTAAAGTCCGATGGGCTTTCTATTGATTTCATTAGGCTTGGGCCTTGGTCAATGTGGGTCAAACCCAATTTCCAAGCCCAATAAGGAATCACCCTCATTTGCCATAAAAATCAATATCAAGCCCATAAGGCCCAATTAAACATAAAAGCCCATTTATTACATTTGGACTTAAATGGTGTGATTTAGGCCCATTTTGGATCCAATCCAAATGGTCCAAATCTACTTGGCCCAACCAAGCCCATTTATGTCCAAATATAATAGTTTTAGGCCCAATTCAAAATTAAGCCCAATTAACCAAATTTTAAAATTCCAAATTTTATAACTTAATTAATTAAAGTGTATTATCATGATTAATCCTTTAAATCAATATTCCCAAAATATCAAATTAATCCATTAATCATATTTTTATCTTAAATATATGTCCAACATTATTTAATCAAAAAATCAAGTCCCTAATCTTCTTCCATGCATTCGGCCAAGGTGATGAAAAATTACCGATTTCGTTTTCAATCCAATCGAATCACAAATCGTCATTTTATGTTCGTTTCAAGTCATCCAATTATCTTATTAAAACAACAATCATCATCTCCATGGTCTAGGTAGTATTCGGCCAAGCCTCTCCAAGAGGGGAAAAATTAATCCAATTTATTTTCATGAAATTGATAATGTATAACAAATGTAACATACATTTAAGCATACTAATCAATCAAAATCATCAAATCATGCTTCAATCAATTTGCCCAAATATTACCCTAATATATTTGCATGCTCTTTAAGCTCAATGATACCATTGTTGAAAATCTAATCCATGTCCCAAGATCAAAAGAACAAGCAAAATATATAAATGAATGAAAACAATATTGAAGTATGGCGGAATCATACTCACAAAGATCGGAATGCGGATGCGTTGATGAAACAAAAATTTCTCCTTTGTGCAGTGAGGGTTTCGGCCAAACAGAAAAGAGAAGCTCCAAGCAATTTTTGATCCTTCCAAGCTCTAAGATGAGTTTCCCATAACACCTTTGTATGATCCCTTGATGGTGCTAGCCAAAGATGTGTATTTTATGTTCCAAACAATGCACAAATTCTTCAAGTTTTTGCAACAAAAATGAAAAATGGAGAGCCAAAACTGCAGTGAAGTTTTCGGCAATGTGAGAGAGAGGAGAGAGAGATGATTTTTGTTACAAAAATCAATTTATATTTATGCCATAATATTTATTAATAATAATAAACTTATGACACAAATCATGCAATGGCTTAGAGTGTCAAACACTCAATTTCCATGCAAAACCCTTGAGTGCATTGTACACTATCTCCATGCAATGCATCAACAATTAAATAATGCATATAATGACATGTGTCATGTGGGCCCCACACGTTTCCAAATGAAAGTGGGCCCACGTGCACTCACGCGTTCGGGTTCGATATTTCCGAAATACCGAACTTACGTCGCGACGTTAATTAAATCGAATTTAAATAAATAATTGCGCCTAGCGAAATTATTATTTACGTCGCTAACGAATTAATTCTAAATTAACTCGTTTGCCCGAATTAAAATCTAATTTTAATTTCGCGTCGAAATCGAATTTCGATTATTATATCGAATATAATAATTTTACGATTAATTCCAAATTAATCGTTCTCTCTCTTTATATAGTACTTTATCCAAGATAAAGTCTCTCCGTAATTAATCCAAGATTAATCGAGTTTGAATCATACGTCATTGGTGAATCTTCCGGGAAGCGACCCAAGAGATCTCTAGATATGTTGGCAGTAAATCCGGTTGTCGAACTATCCGAACACGTACGTACCAAGTACTACGTTTTTACCGATTTACAAGACAAGGTTAGCCTCTAGCAAAACGCCATGTCTACCCAATTCTCTAGAAATATTCTTATTGGAATATAAGATCTATAACAGGCGTAGTATACCGTAGTATAGTGTATATCGAACCAGTATCGGATGATCACATGTAAGGCCTGGGGCTGGAGATGTGTCTGCCCCGTACGATACACATATCGGACATCAAGCAACCAGTCTCTTTGAATCGGATAATCCTGACCTAGTCATATTATCCCGATGGTTGCAACCATTATAGAGTACTAGTTCTGTATCCCTCGCGATCATCATCTCCATATGTCTGAAGTGATACTTCCATCTTGACATCACACCCAATACACTACGATTCTCGATAAACCCAGAAGAGGTGTACACAGAACCCGTTAAAGCCCTGGACCACCAAAACTAAAGTTTACCGATTGTCGTAAGTACTAGCGATGCAAGTCTCAGGTTAAGATCATATGCACCTACCCTGAAGCGGACTCCCATAGACACGCAGACATACTACCAATGGGACTCCGCGGGGTCTATCCAGAGCGAAGCTGTTTTCCGTACCATCGGTAAAACACAACCTCCTACCGCACTTGCATAAGTATCCAATACTTAAATATATGAGAACTATGCCGTTGTGCCCTCACAACATGCACAAGTGCAGTACTAGTCTATTCCGCATTATCGATGTCCAATCTCGATAATACTACGACTAGGGATATTTAATGATTAAACCTTTATGGATTGATACCGTCTCATATCATCACAATCCGGAACTAATCATAGGGACTTTTACCATTTATATATCAAAGTAAATAAATTACAAAACGGTAAAAGGCAATTTCATTACTACATAGTTAATTTTGTACAATAATACAATATCATTTACAAAATAGTGACGCTATGGGTCATTACTGTCTAACAGAAAATGATGGATTCTTTGGTGATTAAATGGATTGGTCGCTTGAGGTAGATTTTTCACTTGCCATTATCTTGAATGCTCCAAGAGGATGAGATTGATAAGATAGTTGAAATGACTGGTAGCCTTCATGCGGACTTTGGGAATAGCTGAAGAATGAATGTTCCAGATACTATTGGAGATTAGTACTGGAGTTTTACATGGATCGATTTTTCATCTTTCCATTGATTGTAACTTGTTTTTAGAGTGGCTGATTATGCCACCACAAGATATGATGTTTATTTTTAAGATTGTAGGATGAGTGGTTTGCTGCTAGAATCAGCTAAAGGCCCCCGGTGGGCGCCAAAATTGTGGACGCTGGAATTCGGGAGGGTCCCAATCAGAATTTGATAGGTTGGGGCATTAGCGATCCTGCCAAGACAAGGTAGAAGAGCGGGAGCAGAACTGCCACCGGTGTGGTGGGTTGCCGGGGGCACTCCGACGCTCAAGTCAACAGTAGAAATGAGCAGTAAATATGTAAAATGTGAAAGAAAGGTTTGATGTTACCTTAGACTCTTTTTGGTAGCGTGAGGGCGGTGATGAATTGAAAAGGTATAGGGGATGGAGTATCTGAGAGAGTTAGTCAGAGAGCAGAGAATTTGTAAGAAAGAAATCCCGCTTCCTCTTCTGTTTCTTGAATTGCGTTGCTATTTATAGATGAAAAGGATCGTCTTTGGCAGCTGGCATAAGTCCTACAACGTGCCCAGACATTTGATAAAAGTTTGAGCATGTGAGAATATGCCTTGTGTTAGGCAAAATGGGGAAAAATGGTTGATATAATTAAGAGGTTTTGTCCTTAAGCTTATGGCTCAATTGTAATCCAATAATACAGAATTCTTTGGGCCTGGTCTTTACTTTCAGGCCTTGTATATTGTTGGGTTTAAGTGTGAAAGATGATTTTACCCTTGGGTCCAAATTTGGCCCGTACAGTTATTTATAGTATTTTTTGAATAATATGATGCATAAAATGCCCCCAAAATATAGTTGTTGGGAGAGAAAAATTAGATATTTTAAAATAAAATTATTATTACCTTTACGGTTAACAGTTGAAACCATTAGCCGTTATTATTCGAACCGAAACAGTAACTGTTACTGTTGGACCGGTCCAACCAGCCAAACCGCCGGTTGGAATTTTGCCTCAACCTTAATCGAACATGACTCGACCTGTTTGGTTACGGTTACGATCAGTTGCATAGCCAACTGTTCGGTTTACGATGGTCAACGGTTCAGTTGCGGTTCGGTTACGATTCCGAACTGCAACCGTGTGCATATCTATTTGGCTATATCCACTAGATGCTTAATATGAAAACTATCATGAAAATATAAAATTATGTGGTTGTTTATCAATCAAATTTTTTATCTCGTCTAATTTTATATCTTCCTATAACTCTCACTATTTCATAGATGTTATAATACATTATATATATTCATACAAAATCATCGATCAAAACAATATATATATATATATATATATATATATATATATATATAAAAGTAAAAGTATATTTAAAATTGAAATCAGATAATTTTTTATAAATAAAAAATTAGATAATTAATTGATCATAATCACTTAAAAATTAATATCGATTTAAAATTATTAAAATCAATAAGATCAAATCGATTAAATAGTGACTAGGCTTACTTAAGAAGCAAGCGTCAAGGAGGGGTAAATCTTTTGTACAACAGTGGTATGGATGACGTGGTACCATCAACCAATTAAAAAATAACATGTTTAATTTTCTTCTTATTTTTTAGTTGTTTTTTGACTTTTTAGCACGCGTGGTAAATAATGATTGGCTTGTTACATGAATGACGTGGTACCACTGTTACACCAAAGATTTTCTCGTCAAGGAGAGGCTCGAATGTGGACCAATATAAAAAGATACCATTTTGCTTTTCTTAATTAATGCACAAAAAGAAAAAATTCCAAACTCTTAATATTTTTACGCCACACGATTTACCAACCCTTCCATCAGCCCATTAATACTTTTACAAAGGTTTATTTATGTAGAAAGAATGAATTATAAAAAGGTTTTAAAATAAGCCCGAAAAAAAAAAAAAAAACAGAGAGAGAAGCGAAAATGAAAATAGCAACGGCCTTTCTGCTTCTAATGGCCTTCGCATCATCCATCAGAAGCCGAAACAACGAGCTTGCAGCTGAAGCCTCGATCTTTCGAATCCTTTAACGTTAGTTATATTAAGGTGCGATCATTACTGTTTGTTTGCTCGTTTTTTGTTTTATAATTTTCTGAATAAATAATTTTTATATATATTTTATAATTGCTTTATTTTTGAACCAAAAATAGAATTTAGAGAGCTGTTCTTACACGGTGGTTATAACAACAAGCTGTTCCTCAGTCAAGTACACTCGCGATCAGATTAGTATTGCTTTTGGTGATGCTTATGGCAATCAGGTCTGTTTATTTATTTATTTTTAATTACTTGAGGTTTTAGGCTGGTAAATTAGTTTTTTTCCCTTGATTAGAAAGTAATCTAAATATTTACATGTATAATTTTTGAAATTTTTTTTAATTTGAGAGCAAAGTGGAAAAAAATTATATTGGGTCAAAGTTCAATTGGCCGTTTTAATAAATGCATCAATGTAGGGTCAGTTTGGGATTGAACTATTTGTGGGGTTTAATCAATCATTGTTGTGGAGTAGAATCACTTGGTGATTAAGTTATCAGCTACGGAAACGGGCTCGTAGTGTTTGTGACTGGGTTTTTTGATCTTCTTTTAATTTCTCAGCTACAGGTGAATTGGTACAAATTGGTGTGTTGTGTTTGAGAATGCTTTCTGTCGTAGATGTTTTCCAAAGCATTTGCTTCTCGAGGAACTTCTTCTTGCTATTAAACCAGCTATATGTTTGTCAGTCTACCACTATAATACAAGTAGTAAATAACTTGTGCCTACTTGAAAATGTTTCAGCAAACTATAATTAGTCTCAAACTAACATAAAGTCGTCACAATTCACAAATAGAGCCCCTCGAATTCAAAGTATTCCTGGCCGGCAGGCTATAAATCAAACTTCTTAGGAAAGTTTTACTGTTTTAAGGGGTTTGTTAGTTGAATTCTTATTATCTATTCGTAGCTATGTTCTTTGAGTTGAATTCCCGTCAACTGTTTGTAGATATGTTCTTGCTGCATATTAAATACACCTGAATGCTTGTGACCTAGTAGTAGACTGCTTTTTTTTTTTTTTGGGTTTCTAGAGGTCAAGTTTATCTGGAAATATAAAACTAACTTATTTTTATAGTTAATGTGGATATTGTATGTTACTAATGGTTTTGAAACACTGGTAATCAGATTTATGCACCGAGACTGGATGACCCATCTACCATGACATTCGAAAGCTGTTCGTCCGATACATTTCAGATGAGCGGACCATGTGCATATCAAATCTGTTACGTATATTTGTATCGAACTGGACCCGATGGTTGGAAACCAGAGAGTGTGAAGATTTATGGTGCTAATTCGAGAGCAGTTACATTTTACTACAACACCTATATTCCCAATGATATCTGGTATGGATTTGATTTGTGCTATAGTGCTGCTGCCTCACATCAACGAGTACCAAGATGGTGTGTGTGATGTGATTATGGGATTTGTCCTTAGTGCTCTGTTGTAAGATCCCAATTATCATTTGCTGTTAGTTGTGTTTCTAGGATTACATATCTGCAAATTGTTATAGACTGATTGTTGATCCATGTCTTTAAGCATTATTATGTGATATTTGTAAACCCCATTGTTGTGTTAGTTATTAACTACTTTTATTTAGCCTATTCAGTATTCACATTGGGTGGTTGGCTACTTGGCTTTTGCCTAAAAGCAATTGAGAGTGTCAATGGAGAAGCACTTTTTAACAATGTCAAGAAACACTTGGATTGTTTCATAGAACAATTTTCTAAGGGACAGAGAGGCACTTGGATTATTTCTTGAAAGATCAGTCACTCATCAAAGTGCACTTATATTGAAAGAGTAATCGGATGCTTAATGTGAAGACATGAATGTTATTATGCAGCAATGCTCTTTCTCTTTACTTCCCAGTTTAGTATCTGTGAAATCTTCTTCTTATATATCACTTGTGTTGCTCTCTGGCTCTATCCACTAGATGCTTAATATGAAAACCCTCATGAAAATATAAAATCATGTGGTTGTTTACCAATCAAAATTTTTTCCTCCTCATTACCAATCTTATATCTTCCTATAACTCTCACTATTTCATAGATATTAAGATCCATTATATATATATATATATATTGATTATCTATGTTTTTACTTTGTGGTTATGTGACTATAAAAGGAAGTCTCACCTTCTTATTTGTACAAACTTGAACTATGAATAATATGAGATGAGAATGAGTTCTTATAGTTGAAGAAGATGAGTTGTATATTTTGTTTACAATTTTGTTCTTTACCTTTATTATTTAACAAAAGCAAATATGTCGACAAATTTGAACCCATGGACTATGCAAAACATAGGAATGGAGTGTGAACAAGTGGTAGTTTTCTTGTTCTATAATAGATTATTGGTTCAATTCCTTATAGTGACGTCCTTATTCTCAGTCTTCCATCTTTGTTCCCCCTCCTTTCAGGATTTAGTACATGGTGATCCGTTAAATTAAAATTAGTCTTTATAAAAGTGGTATGTGCTTTCAAATTCTCTCTTTTTTTTTTTTTTTTTAATTAAATAATATTATATTTATAAAGAAAATACTTGAATTTTGTTTCAAAAACTAGGCAAATACCTAATTTCTAGACAAAATTGCTCCTCTCACCTTTTCCTTATCTCAAATATTAAAGAGGGCTATTCTTCCCCCTGGCCCCCTCCCCACTAACATTCCCCCTCCCCTTGTCTCCCCTCAATTTCCGAAAATATCTCTCATTTTGTCAAAAATTTATTCCCCAATAAACCAAATATATCACAATTATATTTATATATATATATTAATTAAATTTTTTATTTTATTTTTTGCTCTTTATATATATATATATATTCTTTTTTATTTGTTTGATAAATATTACAAATTTCATATTTATTGTTATTTAATTTGTGTTTATTTATTCATTTAATTTTTGTGATTCTTTTTTAATTTATTTAACACTACTTATGTATTATAAAAATATAATTTAACCAACTAAAATTAATTTTTAAAATAATTTTTTTGATAACATGCTGATTTACGAAATTAAATAAGACAAACAACTTTTAATAAATATATTAGATTTATTAAACAAATAGACTATCAAAAAATTAATTTTATTTTATTTGGTTAAATTATATTTTTTTTATACATAGTAGTGTTAATTAAATTAAAAATGTTACAAAAAATTAAATGAATAAATACGAAATTTGTAATATTTATGAACATAAATCAAAAAATTATAAAATAAAAAAATTTAATTAATAAAATGGCAAAGGGAGTTATAATTAGTATATATTTATTTTTAAATTTATATATATATATAAAATTATTGGTAAAGGGAGTTATAATAATTGTAAGAGTAATTTTTGGCAAAGAGATGAGCATTTTCGGAATTGCGCATGTGGACATGGGGGTTTTGTTGGGGGTGGGAGAAATAATTTACAATATTAAAAAACGAGCCCTTATCTCCCCCCCCCCCCGACAGTGGGATATTTTTTGTCTCCGCTGCTGCAATACCGATTTTGCCCCATATCTTCTCAAAAATTCAATTTCCCAAATAAACAAAATATATCCCACTTTTTATATATTGATATATATATAAAATATAAAATAACATATGTACTTATTTTATTTTATTAATTAAATTTTATATTTATATTTTTTTTAAAAAAAATTATATAATTTTTTTTTACTTTATATATATATTTTTTATTTGTTTAATAAATATTCGGTGGAAGTTGAGACTGGTCATGAGTTGATCGCCTCCCACGGCCCCCTCTACCTAGAGTCAGTACAGTTGGTTGAGTGACCCTAGATCCTGAAGTGGAAGCATATCCAAAAGAAGGTATGCGACGTTTGCTTTGCTCATCTCTGCATGTAGGTCGACCTCTATGTTCAGTGTTGTACGAAGGGACTCGAACTGTGCTTTGAGATGGATCCGCCATATCGAGAAACTTGTCTATCATATGCTCTCGCATATATGAATCTGTCTCATCTAATAATTCAACAATGTTTGATATCCTGTTAGGTCATGTTGCATTGTCATTGAACTCATGTACGTGCATTGATAACCTTCTCCAATGTGCGGCAACACTTTGTATCGAAATTGGGATGGAAAGATGAAGACAATATGTAATATCGTGCATACATGACAATCCATATATTATTTTGAACGAGCAGTTGCACATGCCGGCTAGTTGGTGAGATGTTTCCTCAACACATTTTAGCTGATCATAAATGTACTCCATCACCTCTAACGAAATCTAACACCTTATTTGATTAAAAATCTCCTCACGCAAATGTGTATGCCGTGGGATGTTCAAAGATTTCTCGAATGACTTTTGAATTTCCCCAAACTGATTTCTCAACATCTTGTGTATTTTTTTCAAAAGATAATTGAAGGGATGACATGGTATTTCCCAAATATAATTTCAATCTCGAATGTGCAGACTATGCCCAGTAATTTAAAAAATATTATATTTTTTCATTAGTAAAATTTACATTAATGACCAATAATTTAAATAGTAAAGAAATAAAATAATTGTACCTTTGGCTTGAATTGCTTCCCAGGTGCATACATGTATCAATCCATGCTGAAACAAATCGGTCTATGTAAGGGTGTAACCATGTCTCTCAAAGGTAATTTAGAGCACCATTGAATTGTCTAAACTCCTCACGCATCACCTCCCATTTATGTTGGTAAGACCACTGTGTTGATAAATTAATAAGGAAGTGCCATGATGAATAAAAGTGTTTCCATTACATACCAAGCATAGGACTGCATTTCTTCATTACGCACTGATTTATGTTCCAAATACAAAGAATGTGACGATTCATGGGAAAACATGTTTCAATGGCTTTAATAATCCCCAAATCCCGATCTGAAACAAAAACCGATGGCAATGATGCTCCTTTTTCAACCATTCATTTCTTCAAGATTGATAATGTCCATGTTAATTGTCCAGTCGTCTCATTACTAAGAGATGCGAATATAAGCGAGTAAGTTCGCATTGTGGATGTGATACCAACAACCTATAATAGTGGTATTTGATACTCGTTGGTCTTGTATGTGGCATCAATGATCAACACATAAGGAAAGTTAACAGATAGCTCTAGGCTTTTAGGATGAACCCAAAGAATATCTGTAATTTCATTGGTGTCTGGATTTGTAAGGTAATCATGAAGGTAATTTTTCTTAATCAATTGATCCAAAACATATTGAATAGAAGTTAGACCACCCTGTTTCGCTTCTTTGTTTTTGGAAATAACATTGTAAATGGTTCTGATTCCCGTACTATTTGACAGGTCTCTTTCTTTTAAAACACTAAGAATTTCATGAGGTGCGGTGTTGTTGGCCATGTCAAGCACAAATTGTTTCTCTAACGGTTTTAGCCTAGACGTATATTCATGGCCATCAAGCTATTCTACTAGTTGCTGGTTATGGAAACCACATGTAACCTTTAATCCCCACATAACACCGTCTGGAGGTTTTGGTATACCTCGCAACTCAAATGGGCATTCACATTTTTTTGTCCCACTATTTTTTACTATGGATTGACCTTCAACAAGATACCGTGGTGGTTTGTACTTTCCTCATCTTTCACATATAAGATGGCACTTTGGCAGTTTACTGCCTTTCAAATTAGCAGAATTTTTAATCACTATCACAATATTATTTTCTAGACCAACTCTTTTCGCACAATTTATCATATCTTCTCTACTTTCAAAGATCCATATAAATAAAATAACGAAGATGTATAAATAACAAATATACATAATTTCTATACTTTAAAAATAAATAACGAATATATATAATACAACGATAAAAATAACCTGGTCTGTAGTAAATTCAGTTGTATAATCGCGACTATTGCTAGAGATGATTTCCCCACTATCTGAAAATGAGCCCAAGTTATAGTTATCCATAATATTTTCCGAAGATGATAACTCTATTATAAGAAGAGAGAATGATATGTTGAAGGGGAAAGAGAGAATGAGATGAGAGAGGCTCAAATGATCTTAACTTCAAACTTACAAACTACCTCTTTATATAAGAAGTAAACACAAATAAAACAAATAACTTTTAATAAAGTAAAAGTAGATATGGATACTGATTTACGAAATTAAATAAGACAAACAACTTTTAATAAAGAAAATATAAAATCAGAATCAGAATCAGAATCAACACAACTTTTAATAAAATATTTTTTTTAAAAAAAGTAAAAGTAGATATGGATACTGATTTACGAAATTAAATAAGACAAACAACTTTTAATAAAAAATAAATAAAATCAAAATCAAAATCAACACACTTTTAATAAAATATTTTTTAAAAAAAAAGTAAAAGTAAATATGGATACTGATTTATGAAATTAAATAAGACAAATAACTTTTAATAAAGAATATATAAAATCAGAATCAGAATCAACACTACTTTTAATAAAATAATTTTTAAATTTTTTTTTAATAAATGTATTAGATTTATTAAACAAATAGACTATCAAAAAATTTATTTTATAATTTAATTTTATTTGGTTAAATTATATTATTTTAATACATAAGTAGTATTAATTAAATTAAAAATGAATCAAAAAAATAAATAAATAGATACGAAATCTATAATATTTATTAACAAAAATCAAAAAATCAAAAAATTATAAAATAAAAAATAATTATTAAAATGACAAATGGAGTTATAATTAGTATATAATTATTTTTAAATTAAAATATATAAATTTTGTAATGTGTATAATAATTGAATGAGTCATTGCAAATATTGAGAGGGGTAATTTGGTAAGTTAACAATTAGACAAAAGGGGGCATGACAGGGGGATGATCAATTTTCTTAAAAAAACTCACCATCTCTCTATTGAAACTCTCTCTTTCTCACAAACTCCTTTATCTCTCTATTGAAAGTCTTCTGAGAAGTATTTCAAATGTCAAATCAACTGAAACTCAAACACCGGCACTAGCAGCGACTCCATTTGACAGCACCGACACAGCTCCCTCAACTAGCAAAGCTTTTGTTCGCGAATTTGAGATAATGTTTCCATAAATTTTGAGAAATGAGGATATATTTAGTCAGATATTTGGTAAATTGTTGATTGAGTAAGTAAAAGTACTTGAACATATGGAGAATTTATGTACAATGTGGATTTGAAGTGTTAAGAAGTTGTATAATTTTTGCCATACTGGTTTTGCAATGGATTATTTGCAATGATGGTTTATAGATGATCATATTTCGTGATATCTATGTATCGCCAATCATTGCATCTTTTTATAATTTGCGATACCATTCTTCGCAAACTGTGTCAAATTTGAGACATTTTGTGACATAACAAATGGATTATAATTTGGATTTTTTATGCAATTTTGTAATATTTTATTTATATTTATATGATTATGGCTTCGGATATGTCGGCACTAGACCCCAACAATAAGACATATTATTGCCTCGGATGACGATCAAGATGTTAAATTCCGTAGAGTTGATTAAAATTAAAATGATTGTGGATCAAGCATATGACCTTAGATTTTTTTTTTCAAATGTATTGTATAACTTAACTTCTATGCATAATTTATATTATGATTTTTGTTGATGATGATTTTTCACCCCCAAGAAGTCAACATCTCGAGGAAGGGTAAGAAAAGCGCTTTCGCTTACGAAGATGGGTTTTGTAATTAACAGAGGAAATACCCAAGGTCCTCGTTAGGGCGAGATCAGGCAGAAGAGCCCGAGCCTGAGGCACAGAATCACCCGACCTTATGAGAAAGTATCAGATTCAACTGTACTCGAGCCTCAGTGAAGTCTGATCTGAGGTGTCCCATCAACCCGACCAGAAGAGGTCATGTTTCGACCATAAGATGTCATGTTCCGACCAGAAGAAGCCACGTTCTGACTAGATGAGGTCATGTCCCGACCAGAGGTCATAACCTGAGCCGACATGATACAAAATATCACATTCAGCATGGACATCAGCAAAGGTCAACTCGACCTAGTCCATTACTGCAGACCCGAGGAGAAAAGATGTTCAGAGAACCAATGTGATCAAGGACCTCGGGTACGACCCGACCATGCAACTCGTCAAGGCAGAACGACTGATGTTTCAAGCCATCCGACCTGAAAGGACATATTAGGGTGATACTGATGAGGACGAGATTCAGTGGTACAAACGTGGCTTGGGGATTTGCACACTCTATAAAGCTGTGATGTGACTGGAACAACTTGCAAGGTTATCTTCTGACACACGCCACCGCGTGAACATGTGATACAGGCTGGCATCATAAAGATATAGTATGGCAGCATCCGAAAATAATTGGGTTTAATGAAGTGTCAGATGACATGTTTACTTTTGGTAGTGGCAGGCTCACGTGGCTGACTTCACGAGGACGGTGAAATAGTATCATTTTCCTTAGTATATAAAGGGGATGAGAACACTTTTGTAAGAGTTAGAAAATTTTACTCTAAGCTTTGTAAGAAAGAGAGAAACAGTTAGTACGATAGAGAGATAAAACAACTCGGTCATACCCGACCACCTGTAAAAAGAGGTCGGTTAAGTCCGACCACGTATAAAAAGCTTCATTTCTTTGTGCCCGTGGACGTAGGTTGGATCCATTCCGCCGAACCACGTTATATCCTCCGTTTTTATCTGTGTGTTTACTTTTTCTGCTAAGTTTGCTTTTGGTTCCCAACAAACCAAACAAATTCACAGTTGAGGGAATATTGTTCGATGAATGAGTTTCCGGATTTGTCATTGGAACGAAAATCGACCGTCAACAGTTAGCGCCGTCTGTGGGGAACATAACAAAAAGCAGTAAATGTGTTAAGACGATGGCAGAAGACAGAAACCACAGGTCTTCAGAGGCTTCAACAACGGAATGGATGAAATGATGGAGGAGACTATGAGAAAGGAGAGAGAATCAACTCAAGTCTTCATAAAGGCCATGATGGAGAAGTTGGAGGAGAAAACTGGGAAAAGAGGGGAAGGCGGACAAACTCCACAGGGTCCTCCAACAACAGTCTATTCTTTCCAGGGAGTGACCTAGAACGGTGTCCGGGAGAAGAACATGAAATTCCTAGCTATGGAAGACATCGTGGCCATAAAGAAAGACGCGGGAGAACCTGTGGTCGAGAGCATGTCAGCTCAGAGATCCAGATGAGGAGTTGGTTTCTGAAAGAGATGAAGAAATGGGAAGAAAGTATGAAAGATTGACCAATAGGTGACCAAGACATGGGGACAACGTCCCCTTTCACGAAGGAAATTTTGGTGATGAAGTTCCCAATGAGGTTCACTATGCCCTCCATGGAACTTTACAAAGGCCACACTGACCCAAAATCTCATGTTGAGAGGTTTGTCTTGTTGATGGAAATCCAAGGGATGGTAGGAGAGGTTATCTGCAAGGTGTTCCCTATGACCATGGGCGGGTCGGCCAATTTATGGTTCAGGAGCTTGACCCCGGGAAGCATCAGTAGCTTCAAGCAACTGAGGAAATCTTTTATACGGCACTTCAAAGGAGAATGTGTGCATAGGAAGACGATAGAGTCTCTAAGGATAATGAAGCAGAAGGATGATGAGCCTCTCAAAAGTTTTATTGACTGGTATCATAGCTTGGTGTTAGAGGTAGGGGCATACGAGTCCCTGGAGGCCTTGGAAAGTTTTAAGGGAGCTCTCAGGATCAGGAAATTGTGGTCCCACCTAAGGATCCATGAGGTACTAAACTATGCCCTAGTTTTGGACCAGACATTGAAGCTTGTGCTAATGGAGGAAGAGGAGAAGATTGCCCGAGAAGGGGGCACCTAGAGGACCAAGATACTCAGGACAGAAAATCAACGGGAATTGGACAGAAATGTGAGGAGACTAGTGAATGGGTTTTATTGCGGATATCCGGTAACGCAGCGGAACAGTGGAAAATCAAAATTTTCCGATTTCAAAACTTTTTCTCGGATTAATAAAATAAACTTATTTATTTTATTATCCAATAATCAAATTATGAAATAAAACACTATAAATCAAATTTATGTGAATTTACCGAATTACCCTTATACTTTGTATTTTGTTTATTTTAGTCCGAAATTTCGAAACGATTTTGGATGATTCTAAATCATTACATATATGAATTTAACATGTCATGCATATTGAAATTCAAATTGCAACAAAAATTTGCAAAAATAAACCCCAAGGCCGAGAGCCTCATTTGTTTCCAAAGTGTGCATTTTGCATTTTCATGTTCAAAACACATCCAAATGAAATCCAATCAATATAAGATTTAATATATATCATATACACATCCAATAAACCATATAAATGAAAAGCCCCAAATTTGGAAATGGTCTCAACCCTAATTTTTCAATTTCTACAAATTGGACAAATTAGACCAATTAACAAAATCCAATACTTCAATCATGTTTCTTCAACACCAATCAAGTCTCACCACAATGAAACAACTATAGAACAATTCTAGGTCATTTAAGAGTGGGTCAATAACTCTATAATGGCAACAAGTTTCTCAAACTATCAAAAGTATGCTTATTAACATATTAGAAGCATTCTTTGAACTTAATACATCCATATCCCTATTCTCAAACTTCCATCAAATAAAAACCAAAGAATAAAGAATAGAAAAACATGAGAACATCATAAGATGTAACCTAGAACATAAGGAACATTTTCCTCTATAATAGTAAGTTGGAAAAACTTACTAAAATCCAAGCTTTCTTTGATTTTCTTCTTCTTTTTCTCAAGGTTCTTTTGCTTTCTTTCAATGGAGTTTTTAGGTGAGTGTTTGACTTAATAAAACCCTAAATGAAAAAAAAAAACAATATATACCAAAACCTTTAGCCTTGGCCGAATTTGGAAGATGGCAAAATATCAAGATATTTTTCAATTTTTGTTTCATTTAATGTCTTTTATCAACTTGCATTTTTAATCATGAAACCATTTAATGAATTAAAGTAAGTCAAAAAAAGCAACTCAAGTCATTAAAATAAATATCTTAACTGTAAAATATTTATATTTTAATTAATTTAATCATTTAACAATTATTTAATTATTTAAATACAAATATATTAAATATATGTATAATATTTACATTAAATATAAATACATATATAATTATGATATTAGTCAAATATCTAAATTTGACAATTAATTAATGTGTATTTGAATTAATCAAGCATTAAATTGCAAATACACAAAATTAAGGAAATAACTATCGGGTCCCTACACATGTATTTTGCGTTTAACCTTTAAACGACTTTATAAACAATCAGTATCATTTATAAATGTTACCCTAGTGTTCTACGAGTATATTTCATTAGTGAGACTCTCCAGATTCAGGCATATCCGTCGTGTCCATAATTTATCCACCCGTAAATTATGACGATCACGGATAAACTAGCTGAATCATACAGGTCGAGGTCATGGCAAATGTATAATTCCTCCGTCACAGGTATCCGAATATATCCCATATATAGATGTAACATCAAATCTCTATTGGGATTATCCAGTCGACTATTCTATTAGCAATCTCAAAAAGAACATTTAGAACTAACTTCTAAATTGTACCACGGGCCCATGAATTTTATCTGATTGCTAATCATATGGACTACCTATGCTCTGATACACAGAAATGACGGATCCTATCTTGATACACACAGGACACCCTGAGGATCTATCTACACCCAACGAACAGGCGGAGGTCTGATCTTAATAGATCGGTGACGTGACTGCCATCTAAGTGTAGAAGATGTCTCATGTGCCCACATTGGCATCTCAAGTCTAAGAATCACAAGTGCTACTCAACCCGAAAAGATTCTTATTGACGTTGGTGTACCATCCATTAAGAATCTTTGGTGAGTCGTTCAGTGTTTATCCGCTATAAACACCTACACGTCTATACTAGTTTCCAAGACTTATGGTTCATTGAGAAACCATTGGAATCATATATTCCAGTATACGAAATGTACCGGTCTCAACGGGTTTACTATACTGACCAAGTATTATAAACCTTGACCAGGAACTGTATGAGAATGACAACGTCATGATACAACTCAATGTCAGTTGCGACGCTTTTGCAACTGCACCATGACTAGTCATTCTGAGGTCATTACGTCTTTACCATATTAAAAGATACATTATATTATAGAAACTGCATATATTATTCAAAATAATAATGTTTTACAGAAGTATTCATAAAGAAATACAACCGGGAATTAGCGCTGTGAGCACCAACCCCAACATGAATATTGTTCAAGAAGTGAGTTTCCGGATTTACTCTTGAACGAAAATCGACCGTCAATAATTTTATTGAACATATGTTCGGTTACAATTAAGGCACTTCAAGATGCTAATATGTCTCAAAGTGTCTTATATTTGAGACGCTATGTGATGATATTGTATTGTAAAATATCTCAAACAACATGCGTTTTGTTACAATTGAGGCACTTTAAGATGTCAAAGCGTCTCAAATAGTCCTAAATTTGAGAGAATTTATGATATGGTTCTATCCCAAACGTCTTAAATTTAAGACACTTTGTGACATGGTTATTATTTCAAACTGTCAGGATATTTTACAATCAAGCATAGACAATTATAATATAACACAAAACAATATTAAATAACATAAAAGTCACATTTTATTGCTTCAAATAGTCACATTACAAACAAATTTGCCATAACGGTTGAGGGATTGAGGCATCTCATTTTTTTTAAACATCTGAAAAAATGTTTTTCCGTTATGCCTGATAAAAAAGAAGAAAATTCAATGATTACGATTATAAAACGTCAAGATATCTGAAAGTATTTTAAATTTGAGATATTTTATGATAATCACGTATCGCTAAATGTCTCGAACTTAAGGTCCTTTCTTTTATAATTAAGCTATTTAAGATGTCAATGTGTCTTGAAATGTATTAAATTTGAGACATTTTGAGATAATCATGTATCGCTAAATGTCACAGGTATCCGGATAAATCTCACAGATATAGATGTAACATCAAATCTCTATAAGGACTATGCAGTCGACTATTCTATTAGCAATCTCAAAAAGAACATTTAGAACTAACTTCTAAATTGTACCACAGGCCAATGGTTTTTATATGATTGCTAATCATATGGACTACCTATGCTCTGATACACAGAATTGACGGATCCTATCTCGATACACACATGACACCCTGAGGGTCTATCCACACCCAACGAACAGACGGAGGTCTGATCTAAACTGATCGGTGACGTGACTGCCATCTAAGTGTGGAAGATGTCTCATGCGCCCACAATGGTATCTCAAGTCGAAAAATCACAAATGTTACTCAACCCGTGAAGATTCTTATTGACATTGGTGTACCATCCATTAAGAATCTTCGGTGAGTCGTTCAGTGTTTATCCGCTATAAACACCTACATGTCTATACTAGTCTCCAAGACTTATGGTTCATTGAGAAACCATTGGAATCATATATTCTAGTATACGACATGTATCGGTCTCAACGGGTTTACTATACTGACCAAGTAGTGTAAACCTTGACCAGGAACTGTCTGAGAATGACAACGTCATGATACTACTCAATGTCAGTTGCGACATTTTTACAACAGCACCATAACTAGTCATTCTAAGGTCATTACGTCTTTACCATATTAAAAGATACATTATATTATAGAAACTGCATATATTATTCATAATGATAACATTTTACAGTAGTATTCATAAAGAAATACAACCGGGAATTGGCGCTATGAGCACCAACCCCAACAACTAGTCCCGAGACAGAAGGAGCTCAGGCCGACGCCTTGGGATAATAAAGTTCAAGAGATGAGGTCGTCTGTCCAGGTCAACCATGTCGCGGGGGGGGGGGACAATGTACACCCCCTGAACTGACCACATGCCTAGATAGTTCGGGGAAATCCAGGATAAATATCTAATGGCCGAGCCCGACCTGAGGAGATTCCCGATTGAAGAGGGAAACAACATGGTTGATTGTATGTACCATAATGTAGGGGGACATGCCACGAATGAATGCAGGGACCTGCGGGAGCGGGTGGAAGATCTGGTAAAAAATGGCTACCTGGATGGGTGCATAGACCAAGTGGCTATGGAGGCCGACCAATGCTGATAGTGACAGTCATCAGGTCAGAGGCTTGGAATGCTGAGGTGCTGAAAGAATATTTTCAGTAGAGCCTCTCTTGAAATGACCCGCAAAGAGTTGTAAGAAGGGTAATAGATCCCAAGAATATGAGTAAGACTTTCTATTTCTTAAATAACCACTTGTTTATCCATGTTTGTTTATTATGGCCCATATAGAGGCCGAGACCGAGATATTTTATGGCTCGGGTCTGCTTTAGTACCGCTGAGGCCGATGTGTTTTGATGGCTCATGTCTGCTTTAGTACCGTAGAGGCCGATGTGTTTCATGACTCGGGTCTGCTTTAGTACCGCTGAGGTCGAGGTATTGTTATGGCTCGGGTGTGCTTTAGTACCGCCGAGGTCGAGGTGTTTTATGGTTCGGGTCTGCTTTAGTACCGATGTAGGCATTGCATTTTTACATAAAAGCCCAATGATGAGCCTCGTATGGAGGCACTACCCGATAAGTTGCGGAAGTTGCGGGAAACGAACGTAGGAAGGAAAAATTCAAAAATAAGTACATCCTCAGATTTAATTCGCTTGTCTGATCTCGGGTTCGCTCGATGGATCTCCGTTTTAAATGTTAGCCTCGGCCCAAAATCCATGCAATCCACACCAAGCCACACACCCAAGCCCACACACGCACATAAGCCACACGCCCAAGCCCACAAGATCCAAGCCACACGCCCGAGGCCCACTAAATCCAATCCAAAATATTTAAATCATATTTAACACAAGCCAAAATCTAAACAAATCACCTTCCAATTAAAGATATTCCCCAACCAAAATTACACAATATCATTTCCTTAAACAAATACACCCATAATTGCTTGATTTGTTCCTTTTTAAGCCATGCACAAACAAGGAAACCCTAGCATGCACTATTATAAAAAAAGACCAAAATCCAAACCCTGGGGTCTCCCCCTCGGCTCTCACATTCACGACCCCTTGACTCTGAGACACGGCAAACACAAGAAAAAATAAACCATATTCTCTCTCTCGCCTCACTTACGCACAAACCCTCAACAAGACTCCCTACGCCCACGTTCAACACACCACATCGACACAGCCCACTCACATCGACAGCAAGCCACTCGTGACCACACAACAAGCAACCTTCATGACGTAAACAATAAGCCAACACTGTCTCTCCACCGATTCTAACCGAACAAACCAAGCAGGCCACTCATCAACGGACAACACATCCCTCTCCACTCACGGCACCAATTAGCCATCCACTCAAACTAAACACAAACAGCGCCAAAAAATGCCCCTACTAGCTGAATATAATCAAAGACCCTGCTATCGACACAAAAAAAAGCCTAATTAACTGCCCTCATTCACCGTGAAACGTATCAGCCTTCACCCACCAACAAATCAATCGGCCAAATAATAAACAAGCAAACCAGCTGTAGACACTTGCATTTTTGCATAAAAGCCCAATGATGAGCCTCGTATGGAGGCACTACCCGATAAGTTGCAGAAGTCACAGGAAACAGACATCGGAATGGGAAATTCAAAATAAGTACGTCGTCGGATTTAATTCACATGTTCACTACATGTGCGTTCGTGTTGCATTCGGAAACACGTTCGAAAGGCGAACAGATTGCGGGCGTTCGTGTAGCATTTGGAAACTCGTTCGAACGACCATCGATATTTATGTTTCACTGTTAGCCTCAACCCAAAATTCACACAAGGCCCACCAAAGCCCAATCCAAAAATAATTAAAACATTAAAACACATGTCACAAATTAAATCAAATCCAATTAAAATCAAAATCAGGAAATAATATCATTCCTAATCAAATCAAATCCCCATTCCTAAATTAAATAAATCACATTCCAAATTAAATAAAACAAATCAATTTAAAACCAATCTAAATAAATCACCTACCAAAAATACACAAGATCACTTCCTTAAATAATTAAATAAATGCACCTCATATTTACTTGATTTTATTCCCTTTTTTAAGCCATACACACACAAGGAAACCCTAGGCTCACTATTATAAAAAAGAGACCTAAGCCAACCATATTCCCCATTAGAGATTCACTCATCTTTCTAGAGTATCCTCACGTCAACCTCACCCCTAGAGACCTAGCCCTCACATTGCCGCAAAACAGTAACCTAAAATAGCCCTCTCATTCACGCCCAAAACACCAAAAACAATCCCCACATTCACGTGAAACACCACCAAAAAAACCAGCCTCTGCAGTCCCTAAATAGGCCCCCAAAATCACATAAACAAATAGTCCATATAACACCCCGGAATCACCAAAAACTGCACCCTAAAAATAGCAAAAACAACAGCAAAAAAATAGCAAAGACAATCGAGAAAGTAGCAGTAAAAACAACGGAACGACAAAGGAAAATATTAGACCATAAAACTAGAAAAGTTACGGAGCAGTAACCCTTCCGGCGACGACGTGACGCACTTCCGAGGAGCAACTTGAAAGGTAAGACATGAGGGCACCCTTTATTACTTTTTATTTGTAGTTTGGATGCGGCACGCTCGGTTGGACATGAAATATGTCCAACCGGGTGTGCGAGGTCCTATATCAAAGACGACCAAATTCTTGGTCACATCTTTCTTTAATGTTCCTTTATCTATTTACTGCACATTTATTTCATATTATTAGTTATTTATCATTCCACATGTTTCTTTCTTTGTTTATGTGTTGTTATATGCATTATCATACTTCACGTCCATTTTCATGATTGTATTGTGTTAACGCTTGAATGTTACCTCTCGTGGTATATCGGATGGAAACCCAGACATAAATTCTGTATCCGAATCCGAATGGACGGTAGTGCGGTCTGTACTTGGGATACAACTCCACGTACCGCTTGGGGAAATATTCCTGCATGTGTTTACTGCATTGTGGATGCCACTTTCGCCATCCTATTTGAACGCGTTCCCGAACGCATACATTTTGCATCGCCCCCGTTCGAACGTGTTTCCGAACGCTACACCGAACGCGGACATTCTAGACAGGTTCCTTTATCATGTCTTAGGCATTTTTGTGTTCATTGTTCCGCTATCTATTTTCTATGTATTTTTTTTTTGCTAATCTAATGCGCATGGGCTAATTAGGGTGGATTAAAGGTCCTTTATTCGAGGGAAATGCCTAAAGGCTACCTTTACCACGATGTTTCGCTGCACCGGATGAGGTATGTTTGATTGAACGTAAGATATGTTCAATCGGGCATCCAAGGTCCCATATCATTACTTTGTTTGTTCACATATTGTTACTTGATGCGCATGAGCTAATTACATTGGTTTAAAGGTCCTCTCTTTGAGGGAGAAAAAGCCTAAGAGGCTACCTCTACCACAATATTTTGCCGCGCCTTTTTATTATTCCGTTATTTATTTTTCGCATAATATCTCTTTGTTTATTCATGAATTGTGATCTAGTGCGCACGGGCTAACTAGGGTGGATTAAAGGTCCTCCATTCGAGGGAAATGCCTAAAGGCTACCTTTACCATGATGTTTTACCGCGCCGGATGAGGTACACTCGATTGAATATAAAATATGTTCAATTGGGCATACGAGGTCCTACATTATGTATTTGTTTATCCATGCATGTGTTTGTGTCATTTCAGATGCCATTTTGGTAATCTCGTTCGAACGCGTTTCCGAACTCTATACGAACGCGGACATTCTGTTTCATTTACGTTCGAACGCATTTCAGAACACTACTCGAACGTGCATGTAATCTATTTTATCATGCTTCAAGTCTTACCCCGTTCGAACGCGTTTTCGAACGCTATACGAACGTGGATATTCTATTTCATTTACGTTCGAAAGCGTTTCAGAACGCTACTCGAACGCGCACATATTCTATTTTATCATGCATCAGGTCTTGTCCCATTCGAACACGTTTTCGAACGCTATACGAACGCGAACATTCGGTTTACCGTTCGAACGCGTTTTCAAACGCTACACGAACGCATATACAGTGCACAACCTTCTTTTCGTCACATCTCATGCATGTTTGCTTCTTTGGTCATTTCTTTTGCACTACATGATTAATCAAATCATTCCATTATTTACGCTTAGACAACTATCATTTATTTATATTATCGCTTAAATCCGTTCATTACAAGAGGCATAAGTAAGGGACCATTCCGAACCCAACGGTTTGAGGTCTTCCATTTGCGAGGGGTGAGTGAGGCCTTAAATCATTTCTCAGATCACGCTGGGTGGCGACTCCATTTATTCTCCGGTTTAGTCCCATGCGGGCTACTCTGTACTCCCGACCGGGCCGTGAGCCTGGGACATTGTCATCGATTTCTGTGTCCAACACCAGCACAAACTGCCTATCAAAAACTGGGAAGCCAAACAGTGAGTAAACAGCCCCTAAAGCCGAGACGAAATAGCCTAAAAAAATGCCCAAAACAGTCCCGAAATCACACAAAAAAAAAAACAGTCCCGAAATCACCAAAGCTATTCCCTAAACCACCACAAAACAGCCCTGAAATATAACCAAAACAATGCCTTGTATAGAGGCACTACCCGATAAGTTGCTGAAGTTGCGGGAAACGAACGTCGGAATGGAAAATTCAAAAATAAGTACATCCTCAGATTTAATTCGCTTGTCTGATCTCGGGTTCGCTCGATGGATCTCCGTTTTAAATGTTAGCCTCAGCCCAAAATTCCTGCAATCCACACCAAGCCACACGCCCAAGCCCACACGCACACATAAGCCACACGCCCAAGCCCACAAGATCCAAGCCACATGCCAGAGGCCCACTAAATCCAATCCAAAATATTTAAATCATATTTAACACATGCCAAAATCTAAACAAATCACCTTCCAAATTAAAGATATTCCCCCACCAAAAATACATAATATCATTTCCTTAAACAAATACACCCATAATTGCTTGATTTGTTCCCTTTTAAGCCATGCACAAACAAGGAAACCATAGCATGCACTATTATAAAAAGAGACCAAAATCCAAACCCTGGGGTCTCCCCATCGGCTCTCACATTCACGGCCCCTTGACTCTGAGACACGGCAAACACAAGAAAAAATAAACTCTATTCTCCCTCTCGCTCCACTCACGCACAAACCCTCAACAAGACTCCTCACGCCCACGTTCAACACACCACAATGACACAACCCACTCACATCGACAGAAAGCCACTCGTGACCACACAACAAGACAACTTCATGACGTAAACAAGAAGCCAACACTGCCTCTCCACCGATTCTAACCCAACAAACCAAACAGGCCACTCATCAACGGACAACACATCCCTCTCCACTCACGTCACCAATCAGCCCTCCACCCAAACTAAACACAAACAGCGCCAAAAAATGCCCATACTAGCCGAATATAATCAAAGACCCTGCTATCGACACCAAAAAAGAGCCTAATTAACTGCCCCCTTCACCGTGAAACGTATCAGCCTTCACCCACCAACAAATCAATCGGCCAAATAATAAACAAGCGCAAACTGCCTATCAAAAATCGAGAAGCCAAACAGTGAGCAAACAACCCCTAAAGTCGAGACGAAACAGTCTATAAAATGCCCAAAACAGTCCCGAAATCCCACCAAAAAAAAGCAGTCCTAAAATTACCAAAGCCAGTCCCTAAACCACCACAAAAAAGCCCCGAAATATAACCAAAATAGTCCAGAAAGATCGCGAAAAGTAGCGACCGAAAACAACGAATAAAGATAGGGAAAACAGTAGCGAAAACAGCGAAACAGCGAAGGAAAATACTGAACCAGAAAACCAGAAAAATTACGGAGCATTAACCCTTCCGGCGACGACGTGACGCACTTCTGAAGAGCAACTTAAAAGGCAAGACCTGAGGGCCCCCCTTTTTTTACTATTTATCTTTTCAATTATTCAGTGTTGGTCATTTGCATGCATCATCATGTTTTATGTACATTTTTATTTATGTTGAGTTAATGATTACAGGCGACCTCTTGCGGTATATAGGATGGAAACCCAGACGTAAATTCTGTAGCCGAATCCGAATGGACGGTAGTGCAGTCTGTACTTAGGATGCAACTCCACGTACCGCTTGAGAAACTTTCAAGCACATGTTTCATTTTGTTATTTAATTTCATGTTTATTGTTCCGCTATTTATTTTCTTTGTTTATGCATTGTTAATCTAGTGCGCATGGGCTAATCATGTTGGATTAAAGGTCTTCCATTTGAGGGAAAAAGCCTAAAGGCTATATTTACCACGATGTTTTGCCGCGCCTTTTCATTATTCCGTTATTTACTTTTTTTGCGTATTATTGCTTTGTTTATCCATGCATTGTTATTTAGTGCGTATGGGCTAATCACGTTAGATTAAAGGTCCTATATTTGAGGGGAAAAAGCCTAAAGGCTACCTTTACCACGATGTTTTGACGCGCCGGATGAAGTATACTTGATTGAATGTGAAATATGTTCAATCGGGCATACGAGATCCCATATAGATGTCGGCCTTGGTCGCATCTCTTTTATTATTTCGTTATTTACTTTCTGCATGTCATTGCTTTATTTATTTATGCATTGTTAATCTAGTGCGCATGGGCTAATTATGTTGGGTTAAAGGTCCTCAATTTAAGGGAAATGCCTAAAGGCTACCTTTACCACGATGTTTTGCCACGCCGGACGAAGTATGTTTGATTGAATGTGAAATATGTTCAGTCGGGCATACAAAGTCTCATATAGATGTCGGCCTTGGTCGCATATCTCTTATTATTATGTTATTTACTTTTTGTGTATTATTGCTTTGTTTATTCATGCATAGTTATCTGGTGCGCATGGGCTAATCATGTTGGGTTAAATGTCATCCATTCGAGGGAAATGCCTAAAGGCTACCTTTACCACGATGTTTTGTCACGCCGGATGAAGTATGCTTGATTGAATGTGAAATACGTTCAGTCGGGCATACGAAGTCCCATATAGATGTCGGCCTTGGTCGCATCTCTTTTATTATTATGTTATTTACTTTTTGCGTATTATTGCTTTGTTTATTCATGCATAGTTATCTAGTGCGCATGGGCTAATCATGTTGGGTTAAAGGTCCTCCATTCGAGGGAAATACCTAAAGGCTAACTTTTACCGTGATGTTTTGCCGCGCCGGACGAAGTATGCTTGATTGAATGAGAAATACGTTCAATCGGGCATATTAGGTCCCATATAGATGTCAGCCTTGGTCGCATCTCTTTTATCATTCAGTTATTTACTCTCCATATGTTATTGCTTCGTTTATCCATGTATTGTTATCTCGTGTGCATGGGTTAATCATGTTGGATTAAAGGTCCTCTATTCGAGGGAAATGCCTAAAGGCTACCTTTACCACAATATTTTACCGCGCCGGGTATACAAGATCCCATATGGATGTTGACCAAAGCACTTGGTCATACTCTTCTTCTGCTGATCTTGTTATTCACCTTTCTTGGTTGTTATGTTTTCATTCTTCACTTTGCATTCATGCTGTGTCAATGCTTGAGTGTTGTCTCTTGTGGTATATCAGATGGAAACCCAGACATAAATTCCGTAGCCGAATCCGAATAGACGGTAATGCGGTCTGTACTTGGGATACAACTCCACGTACCGCTTGAGAAATACTCATGCACGTGTTCATGTCATTTTAGATACCACTTTGGTAACCTCGTTCGAACGCGTTCTCAAACGCTACTCGAACACATACATTCGGCCTTATCCCGTTCGAACGCGTTTCCAAACGCTACTCGAACACATGCATTTTATTTACCGTTCGAACGCTAAACGAATGTGCATGCAGTGAATCGACTTCTCTTCCTCATATTACATGCATGTTTGCTTCTTTAGTCATTTCTTTTGCGTTACATACTTAATCATCTCACTTTATTATTGACACTTTTTTTACCGTTATTACTTATTTATATTTTCGCACTTCCTTTATTTGATATGTTTATGGAATTATGCGCTCGTTTTTATTTTCTTTTACTTTTATGGGTGTGCAAACTTGGGTGTTGATTAAATTATCTTGCATGTGTTTCATAAGACTTGGTTATACTATTGCATAAATCCTGTCATTACAATTGGCATAAGTAAGGGACCATTCTGAACCCAACGGTTTGAGGTCTTCCATTGCGAAGGGTGAGTGCGGCCTTAAATCATTTCCCAGTTCATACTGGGTGGCGACTCCATTTATTCTCCGGTTTAGTCCCCCGCGGGCTAATTCGTACTCCCGACCGGGCCGCGAGCCCGGACAGCATCGCCGTATCTCTGTGCCGTGTCCACAACCACCGAGGCCGAGGTGTTCCATGGCTCGTGTCTGCTTTAGTACCGTCGAGGTCGATGTGTTTCATGACTCGGGTCTGCTTTAGTACCACCAAGGCCGAGATATTTTTAAGGCTCGGGTCTGCTTTAGTACCGCTGAGGCCAAGGTGTTTTATGGCTCGGGTCTGCTTTATTACCGTCGAGCCCGATGTGTTCCATGGGTCGGGTCTGCTTTAGTACCGTTGAGGTCGAGGTGTTTTATGGCTCGGATTTGCTTTAGTACCGCCGAGGCCGAGCTGTTTTATGGCTCGGGTCTGCTTTAGTATCGCCGAGACCGAGGTGTTTTGATGGCTCAGGTCTACTTTAGTACCGTCGAGGCCGAGGTATTTTGTGGCTCAGATCTTCTTTAGTATCGCTGAGGCCGAGGTGTTTTATGGCTCGGGGTCGGGTTACATCCCACCGAGGCCTTATTATATTCGT
This sequence comes from Zanthoxylum bungeanum, assembly GCA_019454045.1. Lineage (NCBI taxonomy): Eukaryota > Viridiplantae > Streptophyta > Magnoliopsida > Sapindales > Rutaceae > Zanthoxylum > Zanthoxylum bungeanum. The sequence continues at coordinate 111,503 of SKCR01037579.1, forward strand.
TGGCATAGGGTCAACGTTTCTCCCCTATGGCCAAGTATTATTGGCACAATGAGGGAACATTCCCTTGTGGCCAAGTATTTATTTGTGCCTCGGGGTCGAGTTATGTCCCACCGATGCCTTCTTACCTTCGATTGGCTCGGGGTCGAGTTACCTACCATTTAGTAGGGGTTTTATTGCGGATATCCGGTAACGCAGCGGAAACAGTGGAAAATCAAATTTTCCGATTTCAAAATTTTTTCTCGGATTAATTAAATAAACTTATTTATTTAATTGTCCAATATTCAATTATGAAATATTACACAAGAAATCAATTTTTGTGTAATTACCAAATTACCCCAAAACTTTGCATTTTGTTCATTTTAGTCCGAAATTGTTCAAACCAATTTGGATGATTCTAAATCATTTCTAAGATGAATTTAACATATCCCAAATGTCAAAATACAATTGGCAACAAAATTTCCAAAAAATAATCCCAAGGCCGAGAGCCTCCTAATGGTGAATTAATGTGCATTTTGCACTTCCATGGTTCAAAACACATCAAGGAAAAATCCAATCAACCCAATATTTTACATGCATCATATACACATCCAAATATACCATATAAATGAAAAGCCCAAAATTTGGAAGTGGTCTTAAACCCTAAATTTCAATTTCTTCAAAATGGACAAATTAGACCAAATAGGTTAAATCAATTACTTCAATCATGTTTCTTCCATCCAAATCAATTCTCAACACAATGAAACAACTATAGAACAATTCTAGGTTATTTAAGAGTGGGTCAATAACTCTAGAATGGCAACAAGGTTCTAAAACCATGAAAAGAATGCTTATTACTACACTAGTAACATTCTTCCAACTTCATACATGCTTAACCCCTTCATCAAACTTTCATCCATCAAAAATAAAAAGAATAAAGAATAGAAAAACTTAAGAACATCACCAAGTGAAGCCCACAACAAGAGGAACAATTTACTCTCTAATGGAAGGTTGGAAATACTTACTAAATTCCAAGATTTTCTTTGATTTTCGTTTTCTTTCTCTCTACCTTCTTTGCTTTTGTTTTAATGGAGTTTGATAAAGTGTATTAGGTTATTAAAACCCTAAAATAAATGAAACAATATATACTTGCTCACAATTTTTGCCTTGGCAGAAATTGGCTAGGAAAAATCAAGACATTTTGTTTTTCATTTCATTTGAATTTCAACTTGCCAACTTGATTAAATGATCATTACACTTTAATGATAAATTCAAACAAGTCAACATTTGCAACTTAGTCATTAAATAAAATATCACAACTTTAAAATATCATAACTGTAATTAATTTAATCATTTAACAATTAATTAATTAATTAAATACAAATATATTAAATATATGTATAATATTTACATTAAATATTAAATACATATATTCATTTATGATATTAGTCAAATATCTCAATTTGACAATTAATTAATGTGTATTTGAATTAATTAAGTATTAAATGCAAATACACAAAAATTAAGGAAATGACTATCGGGTCCCTTTACATGTATTTTGCGTTTAATCTTTAAACGACTTTATAAATAATCAATATTATTTATAATTGTTGCCTAGTGCTCTACGAGTATATTTCATTAGTGAGACTCTCTAGATTCAGACATATCCGTCACGAAATCCAATTTCGTGTCCATAATTTATTCACCCGTAAATTATGACGATCACAGATAAACTCGCTAAATCATACAGGTCGAGGTCATGGCAATGTATAATTCCTCCGTCACAGGTATCCGAATATATCCCAGAGATATAGATGTAAACATCAAATCATATAGATGTAAACATCAAATCTCTATAGAGATTATCCAGTCGACTATTCTATTAGCAATCTCAAAAAGAACATTTAGAACTAACTTCTAAATTGTACCACGGGCCCATGGATTTTATCTGATTGCTAATCATATGGACTACCTATGCTCTGATACACAGAACTGACGGATCCTATCTTGATACACACATGACACACTGAGGATCTATCTACACCCAACGAACATGCGGAGGTCTGATCTTAATAGATCGGTGACGTGACTGCCATCTAAGTGTAGAAGATGTCTCATGTGCCCACAGTGGCATCTCAAGTCTAAGAATCACAAGTGCTACTCAACCCGAAAAAATTATTATTGACGTTGGTGTACCATCCATTAAGAATCTTTGGTGAGTCGTTCAGTGTTTATCCGCTATAAACACCTACACGTCTATACTAGTCTCCAAGTCTTATGGTTCATTGAGAAACCATTGGAATCATATATTCCAGTATACGACATGTACCGGTCTCAACGAGTTTACTATACTGAACAAGTAATGTAAACCTTGACCAGAAACTGTCTGAGAATGACAACGTCATGATACAACTCAATGTCAGTTGCGACGCTTTTGCAACTGCATCATGACTAGTCATTCTGAGGTCATTACGTCTTTAACATATTAAAAGATACAATATTATAGAAACTGCATATATTATTCAAAAATAATAATTTTTACAGAAGTATTCATAAAGAAATACAACCGGAAATTGGCGTTGTGAGCACCACCAACCCCAACAAGAATATTGTTCAAGAAGTGAGTTTCCGGATTTACCCCTTGAACGAAAATCGACCGTCAATAATTTTATTGAACATGTTCGGTTACAATTAAGGCACTTCAAGATGCTAATATGTCTCAAAGTGTCTTACATTTGAGACGCTATGTGATGATATTGCATTGTAAAATCTCAAACAACATGCGTTTTGTTACAATTGAGGCACTTTAAGATGTCAAAGCGTCTCAAATAGTCCTAAATTTGAGAGATTTATGATAGGGTTCTATCCCAAACGTCTTAAATTTAAGACACTTTGTGACATGGTCATTATTTCAAACTGTCAGGATATTTTACAATCAAGCATAGGCAATTATAATATAACACAAAACAATATTAATAACATAAAAGTCACATTTTATTGCTTCAAATAGTCACATTACAAACAAATTTGCCATAACGGCTGAGGGATTGAGGCATCTCATTTTTTTTAAACATCTGAAAAAATGTTTTTCCGTTATGCCTGATAAAAAAGAAGAAAATTCAATGATTAAGATTATAAAATGTCAAGATATCTGAAAGTATTTTAAATTTGAGATATTTTATGATAATCACGTATCACTAAATGTCTCGAACTTAAGGCCCTTTCTTTTATAATTAAGCTATTTAAGATGTCAATGTGTCTTGAAATGTATTAAATTTGAGATATTTTGAGAGTCACGTATCGAAAGTGTCTCAAAATGTCTTAAATTTGAGATAGTAGCATATTACAAATCATCACTTATCAATTGAGATTTTTGATTTTTTTTTTCTCCATACTGTCTGTTTTTCATCTCTAGACACAAAAAAAATATACTTATGTACCCATATTATTATAAATTAATAAAACAACTCAATAATCATAATGACTCATACTAAATAAAACAAAAAATAACTTATAATTGTTATGAATGAATTTTATATTTTTAAAAAAGATTCGGGGTTTCTGCAAGAATATTCCTTGGGACTTGCGGTATATAACACGTGCTTTTATGAGTTGTGCTAGCAACAGCTGTTTTTAAGATATTTGTGAAGCCAAAAAAAGTGATATACAATCCAACGATATATATAGAAAATCAGAGTAGGGTTTCATATCCGACGGTTGAAATTATTTCCACCGCCAACCTATAAAAACGTAAACCCTAACACCTTACGCTCCTCTTTCTCTCCTGCTGCTGGAAACTCACTGCCACATCAAATTTGTAGCGGGAGACGCATTCTCTGTATTCACACATGCCTTCAATCGCTTTGTTTGACGTAAAGGAAACGAAAGACGAGAGAAGAAGATGAAGAAGAAAATAGCTCTCGAGAACTTAGAACAAACAGAGGCGGCGGCTTTGGATAAGAGTTTGGAGAAGAAGAAGAGCAAGAAAAAGGATAGTAGTAAGAAGCGGAAGGTATCGGAGATGGAGGACGAGGAAGAAAGGAGTGAAACGAGCTCAGAATTAGGAGAGCCGGAGAATTTGAAGACTGAGAAGGAGAAGAAGAAGAAAGCAAAAGTTGAATCAGACGCCGAGGTTGAAGAGCTGGAGACTAGCCAAAGCGAGCATCCGGATGTGGTTTCACGGTTTAGAATATCGGCGCCGTTGAGGGATAAGCTCAAGTCCAAGGGGATTGAGTCTTTGTTTCCTATTCAGGCTATGACTTTTGATATGATTCTTGATGGCTCTGATTTAGTCGGACGTGCTCGTACCGGTCAGGTATGATAATTATTTTTTATATGAAATTTATTTATTTTTATTCGCTTGTGTTGGTAACTAATTGTTTAGTTGTGATATTTACTGTAAAAATTAAAAAAACTTATTGAGTTTTGAGCTAAAATTAGTTATGTATTGTGGAGAATGTTTGTTGGGTTGATTGATGTCAATAATTTCTTGTTTGTTTACATCTTTGGTCATGTTTTGTATTATGCAGGGTAAAACTTTGGCGTTTGTGCTGCCAATTTTGGAGTCTCTAACCAATGGGCTAGCAAAAGCGTCAGGGAAGACTGGATATGGAAGGGCGCCTAGAGTGTTGGTACTTTTACCTACTAGGGAATTGGCCAAACAGGTATGGAGTGGGAGTCAAGCAAATTTTCTCTCTTTTTTTTTAAAAAAATAAATTTTTTTATGACATTGTGTTTGGATTTGTTGTTTTAGTTCATGAGGACTTTGATGTTTATGGTGGGGCAGTGGGATTGACTTCATGTTGCTTGTATGGAGGAGCCCCCTATCATTCTCAGGAGTTTAAATTAAAGAAAGGGATTGATGTTGTTATTGGAACCCCTGGCCGTGTCAAGGTTAGCAGTTAGCCATTTAAAAATAATTTCACTGTTGTAATTTTTTCTTTTGGATTTGAGCTGGAGTAATAGTTATGGTTTTATGGATTCCTTGGAAATTATGTGTTTGTAATAGATGGTATGTTTTCATTGATCATGTGGTTGTTAACTTAAATTTATATGGTGTAGGATCACATTGAGAGGGGCAACATTGACTTTGGTTCGTTGAAGTTTCGGGTCCTTGATGAGGCTGACGAAATGCTTAGGATGGGTTTTGTTGAAGATGTTGAACTTATTCTAGGTTTGTATTGTTCACATAAAGTACTTAGGGGGCAACATATATAGTGGTTTTCATGTAGCATTATTCATTCTCTAACTGTTATTGGCAGGAAAAGTTGAGGATGCTAGTAAAGTTCAGACGCTTCTGTTCAGTGCCACTTTGCCAGACTGGGTGAAGCATGTATGTTTCCTAACTGAGATTCTGGATTATTCCTTTCTAGACACTATTCTGAAAAATGGCATAGGCGCTAGGCGGTGCCTGACCGTTCTGATTATGCATGCAAACGGTTGCTAGGCAGTGTTAGGCAGGTGGTCTAGGCGAGTTTAGGCGACCGCCTAGGCGATTCTAGAGTGGTTTGTACGTTTTTTTCTCCCGAATTTATTTATTTCAAATTTTTTGAATAAAAAATAAAAATGTCTAGCGCCGCCTGGCCTATCCTTCTAGGCGCTGCCTAGAAGGCTTAGGTGCTAGGTGCAAGCGCTCCCACACCGTATGCCTACCACCTAGGGATTTTTAGAACATTGTTTCTAGATTACATGTTTCAAATTCTACAAGTTTTACTGTTATATTAGATTTCATGACTATCTTGTTTCTGTTGCCCCTTTAATTGAACCATTGATCTTCGATTGTCAGATTTCCACCAAGTTTCTTAAACCAAACAAGAGAACCATAGATCTTGTTGGCAATGAAAAAATGAAAGCTAGCACCAATGTCCGGCATATTGTCCTTCCCTGTTCTAGTTCAGCGAGATCTCAAGTTATTCCTGATATCATTCGATGCTATAGCAGGTTAGTTGTTTCTACTGCTCAGTTACTGTTTAATTAGGAGAATGATTAGTAGGTACTGGTCACTGTTTATCAAATCATTTCGTATTTCTAAGTGTGGGGATCTTGTGATTCAGTGGAGGCCGAACTATTATTTTCACTGAGACAAAGGAATGTGCTTCTCAACTTGCTGACTTGTTGCCTGGTGCACGAGCTTTACATGGGGATATACAGCAGTCTCAACGTGAGGTTAGAAGTTCAGCATAATTTTCTTCTTTTTAAAACATATTATATCAAAAGAAAAGGACCAATTAGTTTTTGAGCATATATACTGTATTTAGCCAGTTGAATTTGCAGCACATTCAAAAAAAAGGAAAAAAATGCTTGATGAGCCAGCCAAGCCAATCTTTCAATTTTTTTTTGAGTAATCTATTATTTGAAATGTTGGAGTTTTGACAAGTTGGTGTAATAATGATACATGAATGGAATGATTGAAAGAACCTTCATCATATTCGGTTTTTGAAATCTTGTATACAAAATGTTTTTGCCAAAGAACAAAATTACTTGATTTCTATTTCTAATAATTAACTTTGACTACTATAATGAATTTGTGATGTTGTACATGCAGGTCACACTCTCTGGGTTCAGGTCAGGAAAGTTCATGACATTGGTGGCCACAAATGTGGCGGCACGGGGTTTGGACATTAATGATGTGCAGTTAATTATACAGGTATGTCTGCATGTATTTTTGGGAAACTTTATGCAATGTCTTTGTCTGGTATATACTTATACAGTTTTGTCTTTTAGTGTGAGCCTCCGCGAGATGTAGAAGCCTACATCCATCGATCCGGACGTACGGGAAGAGCAGGTAATAAAATGAGGCGCTTGTCTCCTGTTATGAATGCACAGAGTTAGACGAAGACCTGACCACACATTCTCTCTTTTTTCCAGGCAATACTGGAGTTGCTGTAATGCTTTATGATCCTAGAAGGTCAAGTGTAACTAAGATAGAAAGAGAATCTGGTGTGAAATTTGAGCATATATCTGCTCCCCAGCCAGCTGATATTGCCAAGGCTGCTGGTGTGGAAGCTGCTGAAACAATAAGCCAAGTTTCTGATAGGTAAACCTGCTATCTGGCTTCTTTAAGTTTAAGATGCATAAGGTGCTGTTGGTTCCGTGGTAATTAATATACATGAATCGATTACAGTGTAATTCCCGCTTTTAAATCTGCGGCCGAGGAGTTGCTGAAAAATTCTGGTCTATCAGCAGCAGAATTGCTTGCAAAAGCACTTGCCAAGGCCACTGTAAGTGTTTCACTTTATTATTCTCCATTCTCATTCATTATCATTGACGTCATGCACTACAGGGTTTTCAGCTTACCTCTGGATTTTGTATATTCTGAACATGTGTGTATTGCATGATTTCCAGGGTTATACCGAGATCAAGAGTCGATCACTTCTCAGTTCTTTAGAGGATCATGTTACAGTGCTTCTTGAAGCAGGAAAACCCATTTACACACCATCGTGAGCTCCTAAATGTTTTCCCTCTTTTTCATTTTTATCTTTGATGTCCTCATATTTGGAAACTAGGAAACCATAACACTTGATTTATTTGTAACTTTTTATGAATATTAATTGATCTGATAAAGATTATATGTTTCTGTGGCTCAACCTGCCTAAACTGCGTGTTTCTTTGTGACATATGGAATTGGTGTTTGGGTGATTATGTGCTTGTCTTGATTGCTGTGACAGTTAAATTAGAAAAAATAAATGTGCTTATCACCTAGGTTTGAAGTTGGCAAAATGGAATACGCATCATGTTCTTTCTTAGACATTTTGTACTTCTATTATCAACATTTGGTAAACATGGACTTGCGTTTTTAGAGATGTTGGATTCCTCCCTTTTGTCATATTTGATTGCTCTGATTGATTTGGAGGAATTGTTGAATGGTATGTGACATTTTCTAATATCATGAATCGAATTGCAGTTTTGCCTTTGGTGTCTTGAGGAGATTCTTGCCTGAGGAGAAGGTAGAGGCAGTGAAGGGTATGGCTCTCACAGCTGATGGAAATGGTGCAGTGTTTGATGTGCCAGCAGCGGTTTTGGACTTGTTTCGTTCTGGTACTTACTGTTTTATAATTTCTTCTTGAGAGTTACCGAGTATTCTATAGAACTTATAAATGTAATCCTGAGTGTCTTTACCTCAATCTGTCTTTCCTCTGTTACTCTGAAATCTCTCTCAAAATTTATTGAGCCCAGTTTCATTGCAGCGTACATGCACTTAATTGCTTGAAGTTTATCTTTTATTTTAATTTTTCAATTGCAGGTGCGGAGAATGCTGCCAGTGTCAGCTTAGAAGTGTTGAAACAATTGCCACCCTTGCAAGAAAGGGACCAGTCAAGAGGAAGATTTGGTGGTGGCGGTCGTGGTGGCTTTGGGGGAAGAGGTGGTAATAGGTTTTCAGGTGGCAGAGGTGGTGGATTTGATCTGATCGGAGAAATGATAGGTTTTCTGGTGGCTCTAGGGGTGGTAGGGGACGTGGTGGCGGCAAGAGATGGTAAATGACTTGGGACTCTCGGAAGCGGACACCAATCGAGTTTTGCCAATGAGTGACCATCTTAAAATATAGGCGAAATTAATTTTCTGAGATGGGGAGAATATTCAATATGGGGCTATATCCAAGGACTTCTTCTACAGTAGATTGGCTCAATATAGTATTTTTTTGCCCTATTTATTTATTTATTTATTTTTCGTACGAGTGTTTTTCCCCTTATAATTTGTCTCAAAATATTTGTTTCGGTTCCTGGGGTTTTTAACAACTCCCCATGATCCTTAAATTTTGATGAAATTGTAAGAAAACAAAGTTTCTCTAATTTAATCCGAAACAATTACTGTATCATTGTGTTATCGTAACGTTTTAAATCAGAATATATATATTTTTTAATCAATAGTAATTTTATATTTGTATCAACCAATAATGTGAAATTATACTTGCATCTCGCTGCTCGCACTGCTGAGAAAATAACTTTTCTGTCAAATTTTTTTTTTTCCAAAAATAAGTAATTTTAAGTTTAGATTTCGATATGAAAAATCATTTGGATTTCGATGATTTTCGATCAATAGTCGAGATTATTTTTAGTATCCTATAATGAACAGACCCGTTTATATAACTTTTCAAGTAGGTTTGTTTTTTTGTTTTTGTTTTTTTTCCAAATAGAGTTGTTATTGATAGAGTTTTACTATAAATTGTAAAATTATTTTATTGAATAAGTTTTTTTAAGTTGTGTTATGAAATAAATAAAATAATATTGTTAAATAAAAAAATATTATAGATAATTTAACAATTTAAATTATTTTTTTAAGTTCTCGTTTAAAAATCTAAATTTTGAGATTTTATTAATAGAGGCAAAATATATTTTTTAATTCTCAAAAGCTATACTTTAAATGCAACATTTGAGAATAACAAAGTTATTAATTTTTTTTTTTTAGAAGTCATATCAAATATGAAATGAAATAAGTATTTTTTTTTATATCTCTTCACTTTATTATAGTGGTAGTGGTTGAAAATATTAATATATTAAAATAATATTAATTTAATTAAAATAATATAACTTATTTATTAAATTTCTCTTTTATTAATATTATAGAATTTTATATTATATTATAATTTATTTTTTCACTATTTGATTTGTAAAATATTTCGTTTGACCCGAACATGTTATTTAATGACTTCTTGTCATAGGTATTTTTTTAAAAGAATCAAATAGGTATTTAAGGAGGAATAAATGAGCCTAAACTCCAAGAGTATCCCCAATGGTGCGCTATTACGCTATTGAGTGCGCCATTGGGTAGCAACCATGCGCCAAAATCTTCATCAAATATGAATATCAATTAAGGTTGTTTTTTTTTTTTTTAATTTATAAATTTAATTTTAATTTTTATTATTTGTATCCCGTATTTTATTTTAATAATTTGCATCCCACATGTTATAAATAATTAATAAAAAATAATGAAAATAAATATTTGTTTTTAAACTTAATTTATTAATTTGGGAACACCGAAAGTTGAAGTAAATACAACAAACATCATAATTATTTTTGTGTATTTTTTTTTTTAAATTTTTAATGTAATGTTAACTTTTATAATAATAAATGTAAAATTTTATTAAGTAATATAATTATTTTTAAGGGATATTATCATTTTGCCACCCAATGATTTGTCAATATGTATTATAACACCACAAGTTTGAAAATGTTCAGTCTTCCACCCAATGTTACGAAAATGTACAATTTAACACTAAAATATATCCCTTACGGTCTAGTAAGAGATATATTTTTGAATGTCCCTTACTAGACCGTATTTGGGAAGGGATGGAACATGATCTACATGCTAAAATCTTGATGGAATACGTAATGCAAGGGAATATGCGTTGATTCTGGCTCAAAGATAGGATGCTCTTCACAAAAGGGAATCAGGTATATTGTGCTGAAGTAGGGCATCTTAAGGCGAGAAATTATGAAGGAGTATTATGACTCCAAATGGGCGAGATATCCAGGTATGCATCGAACCTTTATTGTTGTTGATGAAGCTTATTACTGGCCATGCCTATGAGATGATGTGGAACTCTATGTGAAGACATGTTTCCTATGCCAACAAGATCGATAAGGTCGAATAACGTAAATTACCTGTTCCCGAGAGAGTTTGGGAGAGTGTTTCCATAGACTTCATCTCAACTCTCCCTAAGTCAGACAGTAATGGAACAATCATTGTAGTATTTGACAGATTTTGAAAGTATGGAGTGTTCATCCCCGCCCATAAGGAGTGTTTAGCCGAAAAAACTGCCCATCGTGAGCGATCGTGACTCCAAATTTATGGGAAGATTCTAGACAACTTACATAGGAATGAAGCCATCGAGAGGAGTCCGTTTGAGCTAGCCACGAGACAACAACCATTTACATCTAACACCATTGCCTCAGGCTAAGGCATACTTATCCAAAGCCGCCAAACGAATGAAGAAATGGGCAGATCAAAAGAGACGACATGTAGAGTATAAGAATGAAGACTTGGTATTGCTAAAACTCTTACCACACCAACTAAAGGTATACCGAAAATTCCACAAAGGGTTGGTACGAAGATATGAAGGACCATTCCCGATTGTTTGGAAAATTTAAAAGGTCTCATATTAGTTAGAATTGCCACCATACTTACATCGCTTTCATCATATCTTCCATGTAAGCTTCTTAAAGCCATATCATGTGGATGAGGAAGACCAAGTCAGAGGGAATCAAAAAGGGCTCCCACACTATTAATCGTCTCTCATGACAAAGATGTAGACACCATCCTAATCCATCGGGTAATTCCAAGGAGAGGCATCCTACCAAGCTACAAAAGTATTTAGTGAAGTGGAAGAGAAAACCCGATAGCAAAGCCAGTTGGGAATGAGAGGATCACTTATGGCAGTTCCAAGACCACATCACGAAGTTTTGGAAAGATGATGCGATGAAGGCGTCGCCAAGCTAGGTGGGGGAGGATGTCACGACCCATAAGATTCTCCAACCCTATGAACAATAAAGTTCAGCAGTGAAGGCTAAACATAGGGGAAACTAGAAGTTCCTGGAATGTTCAAGAGTTATCTAGAGAGTTTTAGAAGGTTATGGAAGGTTCTAAAAGGTTTTGAAAGGTTCGGGAAAGTTCAAGAATAGTCTAGGATCGTTTGGAAGGTTCTAGAAGCATATGGAAGGTTCGAGAAGTTTATAGAACAACCTAAATATCGAAAGATAAGAAACATCTAGATCATGTTCTAGAATGTTCTAAGTAGAGACAAATTATATATGTAAATATGTAAATATTTTGGTGGAAGATTGTAGGAGAACAAATCTCTACCATGCATTTGTAGAGAAGTTCCCTATAAATAGGGATAAAAAGCATCAATTGTAGCAAGTTAGAAAAATTAGAGAAATCAAGCATTCCAAGCCTTCTCTTGTAAACAGAGATTTATATAATAAAAGAAATCTCTCTTTAAAACATTCTCTAGCAATCTTTCTCATTTGGCCTTTACTTTCGCTAGTGTAAAGGCATACTTAGCACGTCGAAAGGATCGAGTGACTAAGTGGAAATCTGATCCAAATCCTTATTGTTCAGTAGCCCAATCAGGTATCATTCCTTATGCTTTTATCTCTACTACTCAATCTACCTCTGGATTATAGATTCATGGGCTAATGCACTGATGGCTCGTCTTCCTTGTTCTGGCCATCAGAAGATAAAAAAAAATCACTGATAGCTCATTAGCTTCAACTGTGGGAAAAGGTCCGGTTTAACTTTCTTCATTCTCTTACTCTTCAATATGTTCTTCATGTCCGAAATTTACCTTGTAATTTACTTTCTCTTAATAGATTGTTGTAAGTATCATAAATGTTTTTGTGAATTTCAGGATTTTAACTTGGATGAAGTTTGGCAGTGCTAAGAAATCTTTTGGACTCTATTATCTTGAGACTTCTAATACTTCTCGAAAGCAGAGCTTTAGACACTCGAATGTTCTTTATTTGAAACAATTATTCCCTTCCTTTTTTGACAAGAATAAAATTCCCAATTTCAACTGTGAATTTTGTGATCTTGCTAAGCATAAGCATACTTATTTATCTAGATTTTATAAAGCTTCTAATCACTTTGCTATGATTCACAGTGATGTTTGGGTCCATCTCGGGTTTTAATATTCGAATATCAAAGAATTTGTCATATTTATAGATGGATCATTCATGTATGTGTTAAGTATTGTTTTAAAAGAAAAATCATAAGTGGTAACTATTATTATTTTTTTTTTCTATGATGAAAAATCAATTTCATACTATTATTCAACCACTTCAAATTGATAATGGCAAGGAATATTTTTCAAATGTTTTAGGTATTTTCTTGCTGAAAAGGGTGTTTTATATTATTCATTTTTTGTTGATACTCTCCAACATAATGAAATTATGGAAGTTGGATCCATATGCTATTAATATTTTGTTGGATCCATGTGCTATTACTTCACAAGTGTATTTTTGTTAGATATTCCCCGATTCAAAAGGGTTATAAATATTTTGATCCAAACGCCAATAATATTTTGTTTATGTAGATATTATATATTTTTTAGGGTCAACCTTTTTTCCCTATCAAAATAGAGGATCCTATGTTTTTTGAAACACTTGATCAACAATCTTTACCTACACCTTGTGATTTGGACATCTATGTTGTCTCTTGAACAGTAAAAATTTGATCTACTTATTCATACCACAAGGAAAAAAGTTTCAGGTAATGATTCAAACCCGAATTCAGGTTCTTAAAAATCAACTTCCCAGTCCTCAAAACTATTTATGTATCAATTTTAGTAAAAAGAATATACATAATTTCAATCTTAAAAATAACATAATGAAAGAGTGATGTCCGATATAATACAGTAATTGATCTAATTTAATGGGAAAAAAAGGACAAGGGTGGCTCTGAGTTTTTTAGACCAGCAATAAATTAGTTTATAAAATATATGGTTCCACTGTGATAGAAAAGAGAGGTTTTTTTTTTTTTTTTGACTATTTATTGTAATAGATATTAATTTTTTTTTAGATTTAGGGTTATTAATTTTGATCCAAATTTGAAAGCTCTGTCAGCCGTAGAGGTGAGTAGCGGTTATGAGTATATCCAGAATCGATTGGAATCGAACCAAAAAATCAATTTCTAATAGTTAAAAACATAATTTTTTCAAATAGATTTCGATTCTTCAATGCTGGGAACCGAAACCGAAACGTGGAATCAAATTTTCTTTTCATTCTCAAATGTCCCTTGCTTCAGTTAAGTATGTTCTGTTGAGTTGTAAACTAATAGTGCTAACTCGGCAACCACTGTTATTTGTTAACTTTTGCACAAAAAAATATTTAATTTAACTTCAATGTCAAGTCGCAAAAAAAAAATTATAGATAAACATTTTCAAAGTGATGCAACTTTCAAATAAGTTCCCAAATTATAACATTTTATATTATTGGCAAAGGAATTAATTGAGAAATTTCAAGGCTATAATGCCAGTGAGCAATGCAATTAAAACATTTACCATATAAGAAAGTTACAAACCAGTGAAATAAAATATAATTGATGTTATATAATTTATTATTAATGTGTTATTATGTTTTCAATTCTATTCTTGTCTAGAGAAGTTACTGCAAGTATCAATTATCAATAATTGTCATTTTTATAGTGGGAAAAAATATGTATATTGAAGAAATAAAAAATAAGGCAATTTATAATCAAATAGGAACTAAATAGAAATCAATAAATATGATATCTTATTTAATTAAGTAGATTTCAAATATAAAAATATAAGAATTGATTATTTTCAAATAGATTTCTAAACACTCTTAACCTAACGTTTGCGTGGGCTTAAGCTCGAAGCCACCCATTGAAAAGGGTTCCTTCAGTTTGATGAATAGAAGTAGAACTAATAGAAGCCCTCGGTATCTATTCTCTAATCAGCTAGTTTCACAAATTGTGAGAGAATTTGAATCACTCTACGAGTTAGTTACTGGTGTCAATGTCCAAGAAAATTCAAATAGTTAGTTATTCGTTGAATTTTCCTGCCAAAATTTCAACTCCTTGCCATGAATCCACTAAGCTTATTCTCAGAAACGCAATCGATGAATGCAAAAACTTGAGAGAGCTAAAACAAATACATACCCACATCCTAACATCTCCACATCTATATACAAACGATCATCGTTCCCTTGTTACCCGCCTCCTCTTCTTCTGCGCCTTATCTGATCATGGCTCTCTAAGCTACGCCACCAATGTATTTCGTCTCATTAAAAAGCCTGATCTTTATACTTATAACATCATGCTCAGAGCCTATGCTTGTAAATCTAGTGAAACAAATGATACCCATTTGGGTAAATGTTTAAAACTGTACAAGCAAATGCTTTCTTGTGGCATTGTACCTGATTGCCTCACGTTTCCATTTCTTTTGAAGGAATGTACTAAGATGCTTGATGGTCTTGTAGGAGGTTGTATTTATGGCCAAGCTATTAAATTTGGAGTGTTAGGTGATGTTTTTGTGCAAAATTCTATGATAAGTTTGTATATGGCTTGTGGGTTCGTGACCTATGCGAGGAAGTTGTTTGATGAAATGTCGAATAGAGATGTGGTTTCTTGGAATGCGATGATTATTGGGTATTTGAGACGTGGGTATCTTGATGCGGCGTTGGATTTTTTCAGGGGGATGAAGAAGAGAAATATTATTTCATGGAATTCAATTATAACAGGGTTTGTTCAAGGCGGAAGGGCAAGGGAGGCATTGAATTTTTTTCAAGAGATGCAAAGTTTAAGTGATGAGGATATGGTTAAACCAGATAAGATTACTATTGCTAGTGTACTTTCGGCCTGTGCTTATCTTGGTGCTATTGATCATGGCAAATTGGTGCATAGTTACTTGAAGAGAAGTGGACTTGAGTGTGATGTGGTTATTGGCACAGCATTGGTTGATATGTATGGTAAGTGTGGTTGTGTGGAAAGTGCTTATGATGTCTTTAAGGAAATGCCTAAGAAGGATACTTTTGCAATGACAGCAATGATTTCAGTATTTGCGCTTCATGGGTATGGTAAGGAGGCTTTTGATACTTTTTGGAAGATGGAAGCAGAAGGGGTGAAGCCGAATCACGTGACATTTGTAGGGCTTTTGTCGACTTGTGCTCATTCTGGTTTGGTAGAGAAAGGTCGCTGGTGTTTCGACATGATGAAACATGTTTACTTGATGGAACCACAGGTCTATCATTATGCTTGCATGGTTGACGTACTTAGCCGAGCTGGGCTCTTTGGTGAAGCAGAAGGGCTTATAAGAAGCATGCCAATGGAGCCAGATGTGCATGTTTGGGGTGCATTGCTTGGGGGCTGTCAAATGCATGGGAATGTGGATTTAGGTGAAAAGATAGCTCAATATTTAATTGATTTGGATCCTCTGAACCATGCTTTCTATGTTAACTTGTGTGATATATATGCCAAAGCTGGTAGGTTTGATGGTGTAAAGAAAATTAGAAACTTAATGACAGAAAGAGGAATTAGAAAGGAAGTCCCTGGCTGTAGCATGGTCGAAGTAGATGGGGTGGTTCTTGAATTTTCTGTGAAAGAGTCACGTGAGCTTGTGATAGAGGAGGTAACGTGGATCTTGATTGGATTAAGTAAAATTATGAAGAATGGAGTTGATGGGTAATATATCACGAGAGAAACTTATATGGGGCAGATTCAATATATGCAGCTAATGAATTCATGATATATTAATCAATCATTTCTCTATTCATTATATATATGTCAAAATATTAGTGGATAAACGTACTACGTTATTCGTATGTCCGTCCCACACAAGTCTTTCTCATATATCACTGGGTTATCAATTGAGTCAGAGGTTTCATGATGAAGCTGTTGTTCTACTTGCAAATTGCTTAACTTATTTTCTGACACTTGAACCACAGTTTTCTCCAAAATGTTCTCAATCCTTTTACATGAGCTTTTAAGTATATAAAGGCATATTGATATATTCTGATTGGATTTTGCTCGATTCTCTTTGAGGACATGAGGAAAATAAGACAGTTCAAT
>SKCR01037580.1:0-79008 GCA_019454045.1 Zanthoxylum bungeanum
GAGGCAATACTATGACATGTCAGATGCATATAGTATGATGATGCGATCAAGAGAATCGTATATGAACCAAGAAAAAATTATTGTTCATAAAGTTGTGATTGAACTGTTCCATGCACGACTGGACGAAGAGGAAGCTATGAGCTCGCATATTCTTCACTTGACCGATTTGATCGAACAACTAAGGTAACATAATCTCCATCTGAATGACATTCTCGGTAGGAGTGTCATTTTTGGTTCGCTCCCAGCTTCTTATCGCCAATTTGTGATGTATTTCAACATAAATGTGATATCTGTTCCTACCATGAACTGCGTAGGATATGATCACGGCGAAAGATGACCTAAGGAATGGAGTACTGACTCGTCCTCCGAAACCTACTTCACTCTCTGCTTCTTCCAGGCCCGACCAAAGGGAAAAAAGACGAAAGCGAAGAAGAAGAAGGGTTTCAGTCCTCCACCGCAAGAAAAGATAGCAAAGTCCAAGATGGAGTCTGAAGACAAAATCCATCATTACAGCAAATTCGGGCACTGGAAAAGGAATTGTCCTAACTAAATTGCCCAGATAAGGAAGGACAGAGCATCTACATCAGGTACATTTATTTTTCCAGTTATTGATATCTCACTAAGCTGTTACATCCAACTGGATTTTGGATTCTGCTTGTTATATTCACATTTGTATTTCGTTGCAGGTGCTGAAGGAAAGTAAGAAGTTGAAGCCTGGAGAGATGCAGTTGCGTTTTGGGAGTGGAGACTCTATGGATGCGGTTATAATGGGAGTATGCGAGATCCCTTTGCCAAGTGGGAGCCTTTTGTTATATGATTGTTATGTTATACTAGGATGTGTAGCAAATATTATATCTCTTTTTGTATTAGATACAAAAGGTTATCATGTTAATATTAAGAACTGTTATTTGTATTTATATGATAAACGTAATATTCAGATCCTTTGTTGTCCAAATGAGCATGGTCATTACACATTACATACTTCTAGAGATATTTTGAATACTAGGATTAATAAACGTAGTTTAACTGTAGTTAATAATTTTGAACATTGACATATGAGGCTAGGTCATATAGGCGTTAAATGCCTTACCCAATTGGTTAGGAATGGTTTGATACCAGATCTCACCATTGAACCATATCCAACTTATGAATCATGTATTTAGGGTAAGATGACCAAAGCCTCATTTTCTGGTGTTGGACACCGAGCCACTAACTTACTGGAACTCGTACATTCTGATGTGTGTGGTCCACTAAGTTAGACTTCTCATAGTGGTTATTCATACTTCGTTACCTTTACCGATGATCTGTCACGGTACGGTTATGTCTATCTGATGAGACAAAAATCGAAAACCTTTGAAAAGTTCAAAGAGTTCTGTAATGAAGTAGAAAAACAGACTGGTCAATATATTAAATGCCTTTGACCTAATCGAGGCGGTGAATATATGAGGAGTGAGTTCATGGATTATATGAAGGATAATGAGATTATCTCTCAATATACTCCTCCAGCTACTCCATAACATAATGAAGTGTCTGAGAGGAGAAATCAGACTTTATTGGATATGATCTGCTCTATGTTGAGTTTTACATATTTGCCTTATTACTTATGGGGCTACACTATTTTAACAGCTGCACATCTTTAAATAAGATTCATTCAAAAGTTTTTCATATGAATCCATATGAGATATGGACCGGTAGGAGACCAAATCTTAATTATGTTAAGGTTTGGGGTTTTCTTGCATATGTCAGGATGGCTCAGCAAGATAAGCTTTCGCCTCGAGAGTAAAAGTTTAGGTTTGTTGGATATCTTTTACGAAGTGATATATGTTCTATGATATCGAGCATCGAAATGTGTTTGTAGCTCGCTTCGTAAAATTTCTAGAGGTAGAATTTTTGTCAGAAGGTGGTAATCATAGACAAATTGAACTTGATGAAGTCCAACCTGAAAACAACAAACCAACGGAGGAATCTGAAGTTCAATTAGATGAAGAACCTTCAACACACACACTCTGTAGGTCACAAAGGGTATCTAGACCTCATGAACGCTTGTATTTGATACAAGAAAATAGTCTCGATGTTCTCTTGGTTGAAGAGACTGATCCTTTTACCTATAGAGAATCAATGTTAGATATCGGCTCCGTGAAGTGGCAAAATATCATGAAATCCGAGTTTGACTCAATGCATGAGAATCAAGTTTGGGACTTAGTTCCGCTTCCCGAAGGAATTGTTCCTATTGGTTGCAAATGAGTTTACAAAAGGAAGTGCGGGCCTGATGGAAAAGTTGAAACCTATAAGGCCCGACTGGTAGCAAAAGGTTATACGCATCGACCTGGCGTCGACTACGATGAAACTTTTTCGCCAGTAACAATGCTTAAGTCTATTAGGATTTTGCTTTCAATAGCTGCGTATCATGATTACGAGATTTGGCAAATGGATGTCAAAACGGCCTTTCTAAATGGACATCTTGATGAAGAAATCTATATGGAACAGCCGGAGGGTTTTGCATCCAGCGAGAACTCGCGTATGGTATGTAAGCTTAATAAGTCCATTTATGGACTTAAACAAGTTTCACGAAGTTGGAATCTTCGATTCGATGAGATTATTAGATTGTCTAGTTTTCTCAAGAATTCGGAAGAATCTTGTGTGTATTAGAAGGCCAGTGGGAGCATGGTGGTATTTTTAGTCCTCTATATTGACGACATCCTAATCATTGGGAATAATATAGGGATGATGCAAGGCGTCAAAGTACCTCTGTAAGAATTTCTCCGTGAAATACCTGGGAGAAGTTTCCTATGTTTTAGACATAAAACTCTGTAGAGATAGAGAGAGGAAGCTGATTGGGTTATCCCAATCAACGTACATAGATAAGATCTTGGAACAGTACAATTTTGGTAACTGTAAGACATCAAATATACCGTTCAGACATGATATTCGTCTTTCAAAGAAGATGAGTCTGCAAACAGAAGATGAGAATGTTAGAATGTCTAACCAACCTTATGTTTCATGTTTGGGTAGCATAATGTATGTCATGTTATGTACTAGGCCTGATATTAGTTTCGCTGTTAGCTTAATAAGTAAATATTAATCCAATCCAGGCAATGACCATTGGATGGCCATTAAATATATCATGAAGTATCTTAAAGGTACTAAGGATAAGTTGATTATATATGGAGGAAGTGAACTGCAAGTTAATGGGTATACGGATTCCGACTTCCAATCGGATCCCGATGATAGAAAGTCTACATCTAGATTTGTTTTTACCCTTAACGGAGGTGCAGTTTGCTGGAAGAGTTCCAAACATGGGTCAACAGCAGATTCCACCATAGAGGCAAAATACATTACAGCTTCTGAAGCTACAAAGGAAGTTGTATGGATTAGGAACTTTATCACAAAATTGGGAGTGGTCCCAAGTATCGAGAATGCGATTCTGTTATACTGTGATAATACTAGAGCCATTGCACAAGCAAAGGAATCGAGGGTGCATCAGAAGTCGAAGCATGTGGAATGCAAGTACCACATCATTCGAGAGATTATGTCGCGATGGGATATTATTGTATGCAAGGTATCGAGTGAAAATAATGTAGCAGACCCGCTTACGAAGGCCATACCTCCGAAGTTATTTGATAAACATATGGAGTCAATGGGTATTAGATATAATCGATATTGGCACTAGAGCAAGTGGGAGATTTTATTGGGGTTGGTGCTCAGAGCGCCAATTCCCTGTTGTATTTACTTGTAAATACTCTTGTAAACGTTTTATTATGAATAAAATGAGCAGTTTTTATAATATAATATATTTCTTTGTATGGTAAAGACATAATTGACCTTAGAATGATTAGTCATGATGCAGTTGCAAAAACGTCACAATTGACATTGAGTTGTATCATGACGTTGTCATTCTTAGACAGTTCCTGGTCAAGGTTTACACTATTTGGTCAGTAAAATAAACCCGTTGAGACCGGTAAATATCGTATACTGGAATATATGATTCCAATGGTTTCTCAATGAACTATGAGTCTTGGAGACTCGTATAGACATGTAGGTGTTTATAGCGGATAAACACTGAACGACTCACCGAAGATTATTAATAGATGATACACCAACGTCAATAAGAATCTTCTCGGGTTGAGTAGTATTTTTTATTCTTCGACTTGAGATACCACTGTTGTCACATGAGACATCTTCCACACTTAGATGGCAGTCACGTCACAGATCTATTCAGATCAGACCTCGGCCTATTCGTTGGGTGTGGACAGATCCTCAGGGTGTCATGTGTGATTCGAGATAGAATCCATCAGTTCTGTGTACAGAGCATAGGTAGTCCATATATGATTAGCAATCAGATAAAAACCATGGGCTTGTGGTACACTTTAGAAGTGAGTTCTAAGTGTTTTTTAGAGATTGCTAATAGAGACGTCGACGGGATTGTCCCTATAGAGATTTGGCGTTTACATCTATATCTCTGTGATATGCCCGGATACCTGTGACAGAGGAATTAAACATATGCCATGACCTCGATCTTTATGATTCAGCGAGTTTATCTGTGGCTGTCATAATTTAAGGGTGGGTAAATTATGGACACGAAATTGGATTTCGTAACGGATATGCCTGAATCTAGAGAGTTTCACTAGTGAAATATACTTGTAAAACACTAGGGTAACTTTTATGAATAATACTGATTATTTATAAGTCGTTTAAAGGTTAAACGAAAAATACATGCAAAGGGACCTAATGGTCATATCCTAATTAATGTGTATTTGTATTTAATGATAGATTTTATTAAATACACATTAATTAAATGTCAAATTGTGATATTTGACATATATCATAAATGTATATGTATTTGGATATTTAAAGTAAATATAATACATATATTTAAAATATTTATATTTAAATAATTATTTAATTATTAAATAATTAAAATAATTAAGAATATAAATATCTTAAGTTTTGATATTTTTGGAGATGACTTAAGTTGCTTTATTTGACTTGTTGAATTTCATTAAATGTTATAATGATCATTTACACAAGTTGATAAAGTTAACTTTAATGAAACAAAAAGTAATATCTAGATATTTTATATATGCTCAAATTCGGCCAAGGGAAAATTGGGCGAGTATATATTATTTTGTTTCATTTCACATAAGATTAGGTTAACAAGTTACCAAAAACAAATACAAAAGAGTTGAGAGCAAAGTTGAAAAACCAAAAAGAAAAGCTTGGAAATATTTGATTTTGTAAGTTTTTCTTTAAACTTTTCAACTAAGAAATTGTTTCCATCATGGTTAGCTTCAACATGTGTTGCTATGATGTTGTCTCTACACTTTTAGTTTGTGTTTTAAATGATTTAGAACTTATTTGAAATATGAAAGCATGTATGGTATCCATACCAAGTGAGCTTGAAATAAGTTCTTAAGCTCTCTTTTGATTATTTGATAATCAAGTTGTCATTCTAGAGTTGCTAAGCCAATCATTGATGACCAAGAATTATTCTTGCGTTGTTTCATGATGGTGAGACTTGTTTGGTGTGGTAAAGTTTGAATTAAATAGTTGGATTTAATTGATTTGGTGTATTTTATCAATTTGAAAAAAATTATAAAATTAGGGTTCTTAACCCTTTCCAAATTTGGGACTTTTCATATATGTGATGTATTATGGTATGTATATGATGCATATTAATTTTTGGGTTGATTGGATTTGATCTTGACATGTTTTGAACAAAAATTGACCAAATTGAAAAATTGAGGGGCTGTTCGGCAATTTGAAATTTTTTGGGGATTTTATTGCAATTTGATTTTGATGTGTTGGACATGTTAGAAATCATTTTAGAATTGATTTAAAATCATCTAAAATTGTATTTGACAATTTAAGGACTAAAATGATCAATTTGCAAATTATTGGGCCAATTCGGCAATTACAAAGAAATATGATTTCTTGTGTAAAATTTCAGTTTTTAAATATTAGGTAATTAAATAAATATGTTTATTTAATTGATCCAAGAAAGATTATTGAAATCGGAAAATTTTGATTTTCCGCGTTCTGCTGCGTTATTAGATTTTCCTATTAAAACCCATACACTAACATTATTAAGAGTTTCAAGCATAAACATGTTAGAAGTATGATAATAAACACCACTTTAATTATCAGTTGCATAGTTAAAAACTTTTAAGATATTCAAAATTTTAGCACAAATATCTCAATTACTAGGATACAAAAAAAAAAAAAAAAAATCATGATGATACTGAGATATAAATGCACACAATAAATCTTTATATGCAAAACTTTCATGAAGTAGAAAATACGTTGAATTTCAGTGTGTTGGAACATCATGCGAAAAATTTTAGGGTCCAACACCATTAAGTTTATAAAACTTATACTATTCTTTTCTAAATTTAGTGTATGTCCATATTAAATTAAGTGCTTGTTTCATTAGTGTTGGTTGCGTACTTAAAGTTTTTAAACCATTATATACACATAAATTTAAAATATGGCATACACAACGAACATGAATTTTCCTCCAACATTAGGTTGACAAAGTGATTTAAGTTCATCAATTAAAGATGTGTTTGCGGATGCATTATCAAATCCAATGATTAAAACTGTATGCAATAATAAATTTTCTTTTAAAATATTGTTAATCATTAAATATATATTATGTGCAGTATGTGAATCATCTCTTTTTTGAATCATCCATGCATCATCGATCCAATGACAAGTAACATTCATGTATGAATGTGATTACCAATGGTCACTTCAAATGTCACTACAAATTGAAACACGTCATTTATGTGATTTAAAAAAAGTCATTTAAATTTTTTTCCATTAATAAATAATTCAAGAATTTTACATTTACATGTATTCCTAGGAACTCTATATGCAGCAGGATTAGCAGCTTTATGTATGAGATTATTAAATGTTAGTTTCTCACTAAAACTAAATGCTAAGTGTTTTATAGAAATAAATTTAGCCAATTCTTCTTTCAAGCATGCATCAAAGTATTTGAATAATTTCCTACTATAAGATGAAGAATCATGTCCAATACCAGAAGCGTACCTCTCTATTTGTTGTTGGGTTTTGTCGATCCCATACTCAGTTGGATGATGTTTCCTCTTGTGGGTTGTCAAGCTTCTCCTCATCGAAATATTTTATATTGTTATACAATAATTGCATACATCATTCTCCTTACCAGCATTATTCACTATTATACGAAATATTTGTGAATATATCAGATCATTAGGTATTGACTTGACGAACGCGTCCGGTGACGGCGGAGACGTTGCTTTCTTGAGTAAGGAATTGCTCCTCTTATTCATTCATAGATGGAACATCGACATTTTGCGATGACCTCGCCAAATTTTTTTTAAAAGAATATAGAGAATTTGAGAGGTTGATATTGAGATTGAGAATGACAATTTAGAAATTAGAATTTAGAGATCGAAAGAATTAAGAATAGAGAGATTAATAGAATTAAGAGAAATTGAGTTATTTTAGAAATTAGTTTGAGGGGGTATTTATAGATTTCTTTTGATAATTTTATTATGTCAAAAATACTCTCAAATTATAGTTGTTATAAAGGGTAATTTTGGATTTTCTCATATTTATTTTTTTATTTATTAAAAAAACTAAAAAATGAGCCACAACGTTATATGAAATTTGTAGTATTGAAAATAATCAATTTTTAAGTCCGGCTTTACAAGTTTCTAATAATTGCAAAGTGAAGAATAAAGGGAAAAAATTGTCATAGGATTAATTTTAGAGAAATTAATAAAATTAGCCACAAAAAAAAAAATTCATTTGTCAAAATGAGCCACAATGTTTGTCTTTTGTCAAAATATCCAACTTCTCCGAAACGTAGTTCTCCAAAGTCTATCCCAAAATTCCGAAGTTTTATTTTTTTTATTTTTTTATTTAAAACTTCGGAGATCCAAAGAATTGACTTCGGATCTCCGAAGTTTTAATATTTTTTTAATTTTTTATTTGTAAATTTGGAGATCCGAAGTCAATTCGGATCTTCGAAGTTTTTTTATTTGGTTTTATTTTTTTATTTTAGTTTATTTATTTATTTATTATTTGTAGTTTTTATATATATTTATTTTATACAATATATGATTTACAATTATTTATTTATGTATTTTTTTATACAATATAATATATGATTTTTAATTAATTAATTAATTTATTATTATTAATTTATTTTTTTTACTTTTGAGACTTATATGTAAAAATCATATTTATAAATAAAATAAAAACATTTAACTATGTCTCAAAATGAAAATAATATAAAATACAAATCATCATGATGACTCTCAACTGATATCCTTCTCAGCAGCTCTAACACCTCATCTAATTTACAGTTCATTTCCTTTTATCAATCCTCCATTCTCTTTTACTGATCCTCCATTTTCTAAAGATGATCATCCATTATTTTCTGTCGATCCTCCATACTCATATGACTCTCCTCTATCGCAACGACACTATCACCGAGCTGACGGACTATGAGATCACCACCACCACCACAATCTCATGCTTTTCACCCTTAATTTAATAGTTCATATGCACTTCATTTAACAATTTTCCTTGATTTTTCGTATTAAGATGATTTTCCACATGTGAGTTATGTTTTAAAAAAATGAATTATCATCATATTTGAAAAATAAGGAATAAATAAAGAAAGAATGATTCTAGCTATTTACCCTTATAAAATTGCAAGCCTTATTAATTTATCAAGAGAGCTCATTTTCTCTGAAAAATCTGTGGGGGAGGATCCGGCTCCTCCAAGCATAAGAAAGAGGAGACACCAAAGCTATATTCAGGTAAATAAAAACTAAAATTATATATCAATATTCGATCTCATAAACGTTCTTCTTCTTATTATTCTTCATTTTTCTTATTATTTGTAAGCCAGCCTGATTCCTTTCTCCGTCAATTTTCTTTCTCATTTTTGTTTGCATGGTCACCCTTTTTTAATTTTTAATTTTTAATTTTTAATTTTTAATTTTTAATTTTTAAATATATTCATTTGTTTTTCATATATTATTACATACGCCTTAGAATCAGATTTAGTAACATTTAATAACCTTAATTTTCTATATGTTACTACCTTTTTAAATTTCTGGGGAGATTCAGATTTGAATTTTGCAGCTAAATCCAGCTTTTAGTTTTTGTTCAAATTCTTAGTTTCATTCGTTGCATACTTCTAATTGTCTTCATTTTTATCTCTGATTTTTTTTTTTTTTAAGAATTTGTTCATATAGTTTTTTTTTTCTAGGATTGTTAGTGTTAGATGCATAGAGTTGTAAATTCTGTTTCAAACTATGCTTGATTGTATTATAATTGAAATCTAATTTCCCCAATAATTTTCATTTTCGACAATTTGTTTTTGTAAAATATATTTTTGTTGTATTAATTTGCGGGTAGTTAATAGCTTATATAGTATCAATTTTGCAGATTTTGTGTCTCCTCTAATTAAGCAAAAAAACTCTTTAGAAATTTAGAGCTAGAGAGAGGTGGGGCAACGACTATGGAGTATGAGAGCAACGGTTGGATTTGGGATGGGGTGTGTTACCATCCACATTTCTTTGGGGGTCTAATGCTCACGGCAGCCTTACTAGGTGTGTCCACCAGCTATTTTGGAGGTATCGGAGTCTTTTCATTGCCCCATTTGTGGTCCGATTCTGGGATCTTACACAAAAAGAAATGCGAAAAGAAAAAACGTGTGCGGGTTTATATGGATGGCTGCTTTGACCTCATGCATTATGGACATGCCAATGCGTTGAGGCAGGCTAAGGCTCTGGGAGATGAATTGGTGGTTGGTATTGTTACTGACGAGGAGATCATTGCCAATAAGGGTCCTCCAGTCTTGTCCATGGAGGAGAGGTACCTATCATATAGATCTTACCATTTGCTTCATATTATTCTGTATTTTGGTTCAAATGTCAAGTCCTTATGTTTATTGTCAACGCTTTCTTCTCCTGTCCTGATATTTCTTTATGAGCACTTTTTGCTTCTTAAAATGGAGTAAACGTTGTCTGTGCAAAATTTTCATTTCTTAAAAAGGAGTAGATTTGTTATGTCTGTGGGAATTAAGGAATCTACTGAAGTTGTTTATTGTTCTCTTTGGTTAGTTTAATGAAGGCTAGCAGTATGGAGCAGCCTTAAAATTTTATGTGTAGGATAAGTGCAGATTTGCAACAAAATAAATGAAATTTCTTGTCAGCTTTTCATCACCATGAAGCCCAACTTATTCATTGTAAAATTTGTCTAGCTTTTGTCATAGATGTCAAAAGCGCGCCTCAGGCTCCAACTCAAGATCAGGCCAAGGCCACTGCGCCTCATGAAGGGTCACGCCGGGCGACCTTCATCAGGCGCGTGCCTCGGCACAAAGGTTCGTGATTTTGAGATGCATCTAGGCACACCTCATAAAAATGTGTTAGAAAAACCTTACCTGAATTGTTTTACTCAATCTGAAATCAAGTTGTATGATATTTCTTTAATAAATTAAGATAGGTTTTGGGGTGGGCTTTAAAAATTTCGACAAGCACATTAATTTGTATTATCAGTATTTGTATTATTGTTTTGATATATTTTTAGTTATTTCTCTTTGTTTTAACTGACTGGATACTTATATTTTTCTTTTTGCAATTTGCATCTCACCTTAATCAGGAGCTTTGGCCCTAAGGGTTCTTTGCGCCTTAGTTTGCCTTGCGTCTTTAACAACATTGGCTTTTTTTTTCCTAGATAATCCCTAGCTGCACTGATTTAAGTTTTTATCTTTTCTCCGTGGGCCCCACGTCTAGAATTTTCTTTGTTTTCTTTCAATATTGGTATTTTTAGTTGTAATATATATTTTGTTAAGTAGTTGGTTTTCGGTGAGTAAAACTTGTGAGCATGGGTGGAAGGTAGTTGTGACGGACTCGGGCGCGGCCCCTGCAATAAAAAAAATGCATATTACCTGCTAAATTATAAGAGAAGTTGAAAACTATCCTTCAACTGGCTTGTATGTACTAAATTGTCAAGATATATTCTTGTAGACACAGCATTTTTGCATGAGCCCTCAGGTCTTACCTTTCAAGTTGCTTTCTCGGACTGGTTCGCTGTTTCTAGTTGCTGGTTGTTTTGGCTGCTGTTTTTGGTTGTTGTTTTCTGGTTTTTTGGGTGATTTTGGGCTGCTGTTTTCGGTGATTTTGGGCTGCTGTTTTGGTGATTTTGGGCTGCTGTTTGTTCGGTGATTTGGCTGCTGTTTCTTCTGTTTTTTCGGTGGTTTCCTCACTGTTTTTCTTCTGTTTTTCGGTGGTTCCCTCACTGGTTGTTTCTCGGTTTTTTGCTGTTTTTCGGTGGCTGTGGGTTGGTTGTTTTGTGGTTATTTTTTCGGTGTTTTTGATGTCTTTGGGTTGGCTGTTTCGGTGGTGTTTTCTTGCTGGTTTTCTTGTTGTTTTTTCGGTTATTTCCTAGGGTTTTTTGTTGGTTCGGTGATGAGAAGAAGAAAAGGAGGGCCTAGGGTTTTTTGAAGTTTCGGTGGTGGTTGTTTATGGTGATTTCGGTGGCTGGTTTGAAGAAGAAGAAGAGAGCCTCTCAACTTTCGGTGATCATAGGGTTTTTCTGTGTAGTTGCCGTCCAAGGAAGCCTCCCCCACTTTGATGATTTGGTCTCTCTTTTATAATGATTTGGAGGGTTCTCTAAACAAAGAAACAAATCATGTTTATTTTGGAAATTTATTTTGGGAAAGAATTATATAAATTTGGTGATGAGGATATCTCATACCTTGTTTTTTTTTTTGAAAATCATACCTTGTTAACTTGGTGGGGATGAGATTTCAAATCTTGTTAAATTGAAAAGTGTGGGATTTCACATCTTGTTAAATTGGAAAGTATTGATGAGAGAATTTGAGCATGTGGATTGCATGGGATTTGGGCGTGTATGGTGGATTGCATGGGTTCATGGGCATGTGGATGGATGGGCCGGTTGGGGCTGAGGATAGATGGGCCGAGGTTGGGGGAGCAGGCTATAAGGTTGCTGAGGTTTGAAACAAAAACTGACCGAGCGAATCCGAGGCTTGCTAGTGAGTCCGAATCCGATGAAGGGCTAATTTTGAAGGTTTTCCTTCCTTCCGGCATTCATTTTTTTCGCATTCCGCAACTTTTCAGGTAGTGCCTCCATATGAGGCTCATCATCGGGCTCATGCAAAAATGCAGTGTCTACAATTCTCCCTTATATTTTAACTTCAACTGATAGTCCCATCTTCTCTACCTAATTTCGATAGCTCTCTTTCTCTTTTAAACTCTTGAATTCCCCAAAATAGAAAAATGTGAAATTTTTGTTCACAATTTTCCATTTTAGTTCAATCTTCAATTCAAAAACTCACATTTTCAATTTATTTAGGTTTGTTGTTATTCTATTCTATTTTGGGTATACATTTTGGCCCCTACAACCGAAGTTTGGAATTTTCTTTTGGACTTTCTGGATGCAAACTACGGCTCAGAAGCAGCAAGGATTGAACCAACCCAGGCCCCCCCAAAACCAATATACATACAGATACGATTGCGTTTTTGTTTTTGTTTTTGTTTTTGTCTTTTTAGCATACTTTTGTAAAGTTTTGTTCCTTCCTAATGTCTTGGACAATTTATCCTTGTTTTCGTGGATATCTTGACCCCTTATTTGTAAATCCTTTTATATGATTTTTTTCTTAGGTAAAAAAGGTAGATTGATAATATATATATATATTTAATATCTATTGATTATCATAGCCAGCCAAATTCTTTTTAAGTTGATTTTTATAGTTAATAAAACCATATCATTCTCGTGAGATCCCAATAAAGTTCTTAAGTTATAACATTCAGCTTTAATGTCTTGAGACTCACTTTGGAACCCATAAAATTATAGTTTGAATGATTGTATTGAAAAGACCAATTCCTTTGCTGTCCAATATAACAGATTTTCTGGGATACAGATTTTTTTTTTTCAAACTAACTCAAACACATGATTCTGCAATATAACCATTAAAGCTCTCTTTTGGCGATTCATAATATTTGACACATAACACGCTTGCATATATATTACAAACATATACCTATTTGCTCATGCAATGAAAGAGATTATTAAGTAGAGATGTTTATGGAGTGATTTGGCAGGTAAGAAGTGTTTTGTTATACCAGTAAATGTTGAAATCTAATTTAATCTCCTCTTGGTGATAGTTCATTAGCCAGAATACCCAGAGTGGCTGGGTTATTATATACATACATCCATGAGATACTTCCTTTGATCTAATGCTTGATGTACTTTCTAGGCTGGCCCTTGTAAGTGGACTAAAGTGGGTGGATGAAGTTATAGCCGATGCTCCTTATGCCATTACTGAGCAGTTCATGAACCGTCTCTTCAATGAGCACAAGATTGACTATATTATACATGGTGATGACCCATGCCTGCTTCCAGATGGAACTGATGCTTATGCCTTGGCAAAGAAAGTTGGCTGTTACAAGCAGATTAAGCGCACAGAAGGTGTCTCCAGCACAGATATTGTAGGTACTGAATTTTCTTGATCAATCTTGTTAGAAGTGAATAATTATTTGTCACAAAGGCAGGATTTTGTATCTAATATGATGGGATATGACTACAGTGCTACTTAGGTGGTTGATGAAATGAGGTAGTTATAGGACTTTGAGGACATGTGAATAATGCACTCTCATTATCTCTCTCACAGAAGTTGTTCTGGCTCAGTCATTTACTCAGGGCTTGCTATAAACAGAGTTTGCTCAAGTTCAATTGAGCATCACTCTAATGAAAATTACTTACAATTTTCTGTTTCTAATTCCTTAAATGTAGGGAGGATACTTTCCTCAATGGAGGGTACAAAAACTCATGAAGATCCTCTTAAATCAATTCAATCTAAGGTTGCCCACATATCTCAATCTCAATTTCTACCAACATCACGAAGGATTGTGCAGTTTTCGAGTTGCAAGGTATTTCTTGTATTCTAAATTGTTATGTTGCAAATACAGTTAGACCTGTCCAAACTATTTTGGGAAAAGTAAAATAAAAAGATATATCAATTTTATTATTAAATTTCCAGGTTCATAATAGAACTGTATTCCAAGTTCTGCTTCTCCAAGCATAAAATCTGGTTAATGTTATTTATTCCATTTAAGTCTCATGTATTTCAGTGCTTTCTGGCAGGCCTCTGCAAGAATAAAGAACTTTTTACTGTTCACAGCCCTTGAATAGCATCGCAAACTTAATAGGTTTTAACCATGTTGTTAACTGTTTTCAAACTTAAATTATGCATGAGTTTCGGCAGGTAGCTTTATCAAACTTTAAATATATTAGACATGTTAGTAGATGATGGAGGTCATTTCTCTCTCTCTCTCTCTCTCTCTTCCCCCTGAGACCATGGCGGATGATAGAGGTTGGGATACATAGGTAGTGTTTCTAAATAGGTTATTGTTTTGTCAAATCTCAGGTACCTGGACCAAATGCTCGTGTTGTGTACATTGATGGGGCATTTGATCTCTTCCATGCAGGACATGTTGAGGTATTAAATCTTTCAAAATAATTCTAGCAACCACCATTTTATCATTAAATTATAATCATGAAAATAGAATGTCAAGTAAATTGTAATTTATACCTATGCAATTTTCATAAGTATACTTGCTTTCTAATTATAAAAGTGGTTGAACAAATCTCAATAAAAGAAAATTTTAAAATTGGTCTTTCCCCCACGGTCATCACACACTATCTCACCTTCACAGTTTACCTAAATTGTAGGATTTGTAAATTACTAACTCAGCCATGTAAAATTGTAATTTTGTGTTTTTATAAATAAAATATCCAACTCTTTCTTGAATTATAATTTATACGTATACAATTTTCACAAGTCTCCATCATATTTGCTTTCTATTTATAAAAGTTTATTGAACAAACCTCGGTAAAAGAAATTGTTATGATTGGTCTTTCCCCCACTGTTTCTATAAAATAAGCATTTTTTGCTAGAGATTTGATGCAACAGTAATTTAGCAAGTACAGTTTTCATAATTAGTTTACATTAAGATTTATCTTGTATTGTAAGACTTAATTAGTAGGGATAGGCACGTTGAGGATGAGCCTTGGTGTTATGGTAAGGTTATTTCATTGTGACATGGAGGTCATAGGTTCAAGTCGGGGAAACAGCCTCTTGGCAAAAAACAAAGGTAAGGCTGCGTACATTGAATCATTCCCAAAGCCCATAGTGTGGAAAGTTCCATGCGCCGGGCCAATCACTTCTTCACCAGCTTCTGTAATATCCTTCAGTTACTTTTCTTTCAAATTATTTACTGTGGATTCAACTTATTCAATAATTTGATTTTGTGAAATTCAAGGTGCAAGTGCAAGTTAAATCTTCTATATGAAAATATTATATCCAAACATGTGCATGATTTAACTATTTTTTTATCAAGTTTTATTGTTTTTGTCAGTACTTTAACTAATCAAGTTTGTACATTGAAACAAGTTGCATTTCTTGTTTTATTAATAAAGTTATAGTCAACTTTTAATAACAGAATTTGTTGAAAAGAAATTTAGCCCAGCTCAAAACTAATTCCTAGTTACGTCCCTGTGCATGCAGTATTTTTTTTCTTTGACCAAAATTGTCGTGTGGTTCAAAATATCACCTCCCTGTTATTTTAGCATTACCTTTCCGCTCCCACAGTTGGATTTCATCATATGCATTCTGACATCACACAGACCTTAACCTATATAAGACATCTTTGTCTCAAACAGCGATCTTGGTTTCGTTCCATTGAAGTTTTGATATCTTTTGTGGCACTCTTGACCATAAACATTGCTCGTACTACTGTTGCTGGTTGGTGCTGCTAAATTTGCACCACTTATGGGTTTGACTATAGTGGCAGCATCTAAGATGATAGGATAACAACAGTATAGCTGGAGAATATCGAATTCAATTACTTTTTTGTTTGTATGATTCTGTCATTAGTCACTTTTTGCACCTGCTCTGACGTACTCTCTTGTGCGTATTCAGATTCTCAAGAAGGCTAGGAAGCTTGGAGACTTTCTTTTAGTTGGTATTTACACTGACCAGATAGTCAGGTAATTCAATTTATTATTATACTTGATTTCTCTTCTGATTATGGGTTTGTTTCTGCATTTATCCCTAGTGTGCTTTCTGAATTTGGAGCAGAGACTATGTGCTAATGTAAAAATATGATAAGTTTCTCTTTCATACAGGGAACACAGAGGGAACTGCCATCCAATTATGCATCTACATGAGCGTAGTCTTAGTGTGCTGGCATGTCGGTATGTTGATGAAGTCATAATTGGTGCTCCTTGGGAAGTTTCTAAGGACATGGTGAGTATTTAATCTTTCTTTTTTTTTTTTCATGTTGTATAATTTGTCTGAATCAATATTAGCGGCATACGTTCTCTGCATGAAGTCCAGATGTTTGCTTGATGTCAAGCTGCTGACTCAAGTTTGATGTCACCTACTAGTTGTGTATTTTATTTCCCTTTTATCATGTTTAGGAAATTTTGCAACCCCCATGATTGGAAACATAAGTAGTGCACTGGATATTTTACATTTTCAGCCACGTGTGGCAGGAAATATATGTCATGAGTTTTGGTTCCTCTTTCCATTGGTTCTTGCAATGTCAACAACTCACTGTGCTCTCTTCATTTTCAGATCTTTTGGGTAATTTCTTAATGAAATTCCATAATTCCATTTTTCTTCAATATTCTTTAATGGTTTGTTATTTTTTATTTTGAACTTGACAGATAACCACTTTCAACATCAGTTTGGTTGTGCATGGGACAGTTTCAGAGACCAACAATCTGTTGACTGTAAGCAATTTCGTTACCAACTCTCGAGTAACTATTGTATCTGCCACATTCAATAACATCATATTTTTTTCCCCTCTTTTTATCTTTTAATGCAGGGTGAAATTGATCCATATGCAGTTGCCAAAAGCATGGGAATTTTCCAGTTACATGAAAGTCGTAAAAGTATAACTACCACCTCAGTGGCCCAAAGGATAATTGCCAATCAAGATGCCTACATGGTATGCTTATTCTTTTGCAACCTTTATTGCTCATGCTTTCAACTGATTTATTTTGATTTCTGGAGTGATTAGTGTTAAGTTTTATTTCCATATTCCAAATGCAGAAACGCAATGCGAAGAAATCAGCAAGTGAGAAGAAGTACTACGAACAGAAGATGTTTGTACCAGGAGATTAGGAGGAATCGAGATTTAATAAGCCAGCGAGTTTGTTACAGGTCTTCTTGCGGTCCTACCTTAATCATGGAGCTGCCTGTTGCTGTAACTGGAAATTGGGAGATGAGGAAAGACATAGGAGGACACCAACACCCACGTCCCCACCATGTAACTTTATTTGAAGGAAGATGAGAACCTGATTTGTTATGAGTTTTTTTTTTATTTTTAAACACGTCTACAATTTCAAAAGAAATTTCATAATTTATTATTTTATGTGGTCTGCTCAAATTTAAACACTGTTTTATTAGATATATAAAATATTTGTACAAACTAAAACACTGTTTTTACTTGAGAGTGATGATGTTATTGTTAGGTATACAAAATCTCTGGCTTCAATCATGTATTTCTCAACTAAAAACCAATTTTATATGAAGCTATTGCGTTAGTATAATTAATTTTATTTTTGTCAGAAATTTAATAAATTTTATATTGGTGGTGAAGACCTAACACAATCATATTCTTTTGTATATATTAAATTTCATATTGATTGTGAAGACCATATTCTTTTGTATATACTGAGGGCGAAGTTGAACAATAATCAATATTTGTAAACTTTGAAAGTGCAAGAACCGAGGTTTCCCGAATAATATATAATAATGAATATGTATTCCAATTATATTCCGGTAATCTTCCAAACTGAGGAAATTCTCTCAAGGAATTGAAGCTGCTGCAATTTTCAAAGTGCTTGAGAAGATTTCAGAATCACATGAAAGCAATGTTTTTTAAACGGGATGGGAGATTAAATCGGTGATTGAAAAGGTTCAATGGATCACTGATTCGACCGGTTGAATCATTATGAAAAAACCGGTAAAAACGAATGACGTAATAAATAGTATTAATCAACTGAAAATTAAAAAAATATTTATAAAAAAATATAAATTGCACAATACATGTAAAAACAAAAATACAATCATTAATTCTAACATTTTTTAATATCGAAACAAACATAATCATCAACATTAAAACAATAAATACAGATTCCAACATCAAACTTCAAAATTCAGATATTTGTTTTATTCCAATTTCTGTCCATTTCATAATTTTCCTTATAAGCAGATTTCCTCCACTCTAAAGTCAAATCCTCTTCTCATTTTTATTCATTTTAGTCTTAATTAACAGGGAAGAAATGTACATACGGATCACAATCAATCACCAAAAACAGAGTAGCAGAATTACAAACACAAACTAATCTTTTCCTACAACACCACATTGTCAGCAAACATACAGAACCAATAAATTAAAAAGAAAATAATGTTGATGACCTCCACAACCTCAGCAGCAAAACTCAAACCAGAACATATAAACACAGTCCCCAAAACTCAAACCACAACCTCAATCTTCATCTTCAGGCAGAAGAGACAGCAAAATGAAATTAAAAAAAAAAAAAACGGAACATACCTAACTGAGAGAAGACGAGACAGAGAGGCATAGGAGAAAGCTGAACATGAGTGGGAGAGTTGAGTGGCAAATGATTGATGATCGATTAAGAGCTGAATGGCAGATGAATTGAGGGGGAGTTGATTGACTGATAAGAGACAGCTTGAGAGTTGAGAGTCGATGAATTGAGGGGGAGCATCGCAAATTAAGGATTTAAGGGTTTTTTCATTTGTTGACAACTTAGGATTCAAAACAGTTCTCCGGTTTTTGATCAGTTTGATCCTTTTCGGTCCGGTTTTCACAACACTGCATGAAAGAACTAGCAGTGAGATGCAAATCTTGAAGCTTTTGACTTCAGCTAAGAATCACTGTGCCCATCCAAACTCTGCTTTTGACAGTCAAAAGATGAGTTGACTAATCAAATATTCAGAATTTTATTAATAATATAACAAATCATAACTTAAAATAGGCGAAAACTTTAAACATAGAATAGACAACAAAGGCAAGAAAGACATTGAACAAAAACAATATCAATAAGGCTTTTCAGCAACAAACATGAAATGCCATCAGAGAACACAAGTGAGGCTTATAGAAAAAAATAAATCCTTCATTGCTTGACATTACACAAACGTTTACATTTTTGGGTACAAACACTACTACTACACTTTCGCATTACTTTGAAAAAAGCAGCATCTCCTCCATGAGCCCCATTAACATCCTCCCTCCATAATGGCAAACAAAAAGGACCACATCCCCAATTGCCATTTTCATCCCCAGAATCACTCTCTAATCCTGCTTCACACTCCTCAGCATAACAAAAGGAGGGAACACTTGCCCAATTTATACATGTTACCTGAACCACGTGATGGGGGTGGAGGTGGCTTGCGGAAGCTGGGGTATCATGCAGTGCTGTTGCTGCCATTGATTTAACCCATCGCCTTCCCTCATTCCACCAACTCCATATGCATTGTTTTCTTCAATATCCATTGTTGCTTCGCCCATCTCATCAGCCTCCATCAACTCTGTAGCCTCTGTTTGGTTGGCATCCATTCCTGGGGTAGCAGAAACAGGGAACTGAGAAGGAACCCAGGGAACAACAGCTAGGCTGTTGTTTTTCGTTGCATCATTCTTCTCCAGCAATTCTTCATCCCCAGCCAATTTCCAATTCCCAGATTGGCTCGTCGGGAGAAATTGATCTGTAGAGCATGTAAAACAAAATTAGGAGAAATAAAACCACCAAGGAAGAATATTCAATCTCATGTGAAACACACCAAAGGTAACACAACATACATAAGTACAGCATTCTGTAGCATCATACTCAAAATTAACTCAGAAGGGCAACCCTACAAATCCTCCAAAAAGGTTTTAAGAAAAGGAAGGAAAGTTAAAGAAGATGAAAAGCATAGGACGGATTGATAGCTGGCTTCCCCTATCACACACGTCTGCAAGCTCTATAAAAGCCATCCTAATCCTAAAGAGAGATGAATATATATATATATATATATATATATATAAACACACACATAATGTACTTGGTAATCAAATAATCAACAAAATGAATCCAGCAAATGTAGCGGAGCCGGAGGAAGTATACAAAACTAGATACTATGTTTATGCTTGAAATAACATCATTTTCAGACTTGTGCAATCAATTCACATGTAAAATGTAAACAGGGCTACTTTGAATAAAGATAGAGTGCTCACTTTTCAAGCCAGAAATCAAGTCCAAGGAGACAGAAACAGTGGGAGCATAAGTGTGTGACTGTGAGAGAGGCTTATAGAGAACAATAGCCTTAGCCTTGTCTGTCTCTGAATCTGTTGAATCAAAGGGTACAGGTAAAATTTCTTGGTCCCTTTCCTCTTCCATAATGGGCGGCAACTGAGCATTCTACATAAAAATTCAAGAAAACAAAACAAACCCAGTTGAGTAAAATTTCATATCTCTAAAAATAATCAATTGAACAAGTGAAGAAATTGAATTACATAAACATACGTACCAGTCGGCGAATCTTTCGAGCAGGAGAAGTAAGAGAGAAATCATGCAACTCATCGCTTACATCATCAACCTCAAGCTCTTTCCTCTTCATCGTCTTCATCTTCATCGGTGTGTTATTATAATCGTGATCGTAATTAAAATTATAATTACTACTCATCATTCTTCTCTCTCTTCTTTTTCTTTTTCTTTTCTGATTTTCTCAATTTTCACCGACTCCCTTCAGTTTTTAATGAGATGTACTGGAGTGGAGAGCTTTCTGTGAGTCTCTAGACAAATCCAGAGGCAGCAGGTAATAATATCTCACTCCCTACATTTTTATATATTTCAAATAAGATTATACTTTTTCTTTTCTAAGCAACTAAGTCCTAAATCGTTAGATGTTGGATTCGTCTTTCAAGTCCTTACTAACTTTTATGTTGGCCCAATGCCCTTCCATTTCGTTCGCTGGGCCTTTAAGATACAGATGAAAAGTGAGAGGTGTGAATAGGGATGGCAAAATAGTCAGTTATGTAAGGTTGTCGGCCCACACTCTATGTAAAAGGCCCAAGCTCGAACAATAAAAGTTTCAACATAATTATTTTATAAACCCTATTTTTTTAGTATTTTTTTTTATAATAAACTCAAATAATCGTACAATAACAATGTAATTTATGAGGACTAATGATATATTAATTAAAAAATCTTATACATATATATATACACACACAATAATAATGTGGGTAAAAGAGAATGTAACGAATGGTTAGAATTAAAAGAGATCATGTATCCAAATGCTTATATTTTATTATGTGGCTTAATTGGCGGCTTAGATCATTTCATTATAATCTAATGACTGATACAAAATCATTTCATTATAAAATCTCTCTGAAAATGACAAGTGTAGGTTACCAAACAAATCAAATAACAAAATGCTTTTATTATAAAATCTCTCTGAAAATGACAATTATAGATTACCAAACAAATCAAAGAACAGAATCCTAAAATCTCTTTAAAAATGACAATGATAGATTATGCGATAATTCTGTAACACTGTATCGTAGACACGACCAATATCTAATATATATATATATATATATATCAATATCAAGATTGTGGTTGATTAGCATTTAGAAAAAAAAAAACAAAACAAAACATAACCTTGTTTCCCAGTAAGAGTGCGAACATCGCCATTGGTTCGCTCAAATCCTAGCGAGAATGTTAGAATTGTCTGTTGGTTAATATGCCCTACATTCAATGGGGATAAATATGTAATTTTATATTATTGCATTGATTAATAAAATTTGGCAAATTATTTATAAGTATTGTCCATAAGTAATTTTGACTACTTGTAAAATAAAGTCCTTACAATGAAGATTAAAGAAATTAAATTAGTTTAATTTATGAGATCTAGTCATTCTTAAATGTTCCCGATCGTAGGATTATCAACGCAAGACATTGATAGATCCAGTTTAGATCGGCATATGTTATGTATGCTTCTTTATCGAAGGAAGGTAGCTGATCTCATAAGCTACTAGTGAAAGTGTTCACTTAGTCTAACATATAGATGTTTGTTGGAGAACAAGTACATCGAAATGACCCGCTTGAGAACCCATATGGAGTGTTATCCACAGTCTATGAGATTTTTCTTTGTAACGATAGTATGAATGATCCTTAGACTTGAGGTCTCCATGGTATCTTTTATGTGGATCATATATGTTTTGACATTACACCTCTGTAATCCATAACGAGATTGCGTATAGGATAATGATTGGGCAATATGAAAAGCGTACGAAGATAGTAAATGATCAATAAAAGATTCGTCGCTCTAGATAACATAGAGTCGATATCCCAAGAGGCGCAATTTGACATAAGTGATAATATAAGTCCATGGCCATGGCAAGTTCTAAAGGAGTTTCAGAAACTCTATATATATATTATCAGCTTAAGTCAATGTTCTAATAGCCATGATTTAATAGAGTATACATTTTCTATACTCTAGAATCGTTGGCGGGATATGTATGAGGCGAAAAGATTGAATTATACGGTAATCGTATACAAAATAGGTTTCACGAAAGTTAGTATTCTTTCTTAATTGGTGGTCATGATGCATTGCTAGATGCCGCTCTTGATCTATGAAAATGAGTTTCTTAATTAAAGAGTTAATTGAGGATAAATTAATTAGATTAATTTATCGAGACTTATGAAGTCTATAACTATCTCCATTGCCAACATAAGAAAGAGCTTAATGGGTCACACACTTTAAAGTATTGACGAGTTAATGATAAATTATGTAGATTTAAGTTTTATGACTTAAATGTTAAGTTCTTAAACTTTGGGATAAATTCATAATTTTAAAAATTATGGATAAAAAATGGAATTTTGGAAATTTTAGGACCAAGGTGCAAATATGAAAATTAGGGGCTGTTTCGTAATTTCTAAAAGTGCAGAGGTCATTTTGTAATTTCCAAAAGTATACGGGCTGAAATGTAATTTAATAAAGTATTTGTATTAAATTATAATTTCAGATTCATAGTATTCTAATTTGATTAGAATTGATACATTTTATTTAATTAATTTAATTAAATAAAATATTATAATGGTTGTTTATTTAGGATGGATTAAAATTCCTATTTGATTAGGATTAAATATTATCCTATTAATTCTGATTTGATTGGAATTAAAATAACTCAAATAAAAAACCTATAAATTAACCATTTGCAATTAACTTTATACACAAAAAATTGAAGCAAAAATTTGAAAAGGAATTGACGTGAGAAGAAAGAAAATTAAAAGGAAAATTTTGATTTTTCTTTTAAGCAGAATTTCTTTTATTCCCAATATTACATAATCCTAAAAAAACAAGTCTATTTTCTTAAGTTAGCACCAAAGAAAAGACACTTGCATAATATTGGATTTGAGAAATCTAAAATCCTTAACTCTCTGCTTTGTATGGATACCGTTGGAGGCTAAACGTGTGAGTGGCTCTGAAGAATTTATGTGAACAGAACGAGGATTACTTAAAGGTTTAAGGTACGTTTTATTTATGTTTCATAAAAAATATTATCATGAAAAATGAAAAAATAATAACGATCTTGGATTGAAATTTATGTTTAAAATTGAAAAATTTTAATTTTCCGCCGCATATTGTATGCTAAATTTCCAACATTATCCCTAGAATAACTAGTACTATGAGTATGTGGTGGTATAGGCTGTGGTATGAGTCTAGATCCAGAAGATATGGTCTCCATCATGCGATCATTAGTTGAAACTAAAAGGGTTTTCTTGTTAGATGCACACCTTTTTTCTTCCACAAATAAATCTCATCATCCTCACACCAATAAAAACCTAAGTTTTTTTTTTGAATCATTGGAAATCTCGCCGCCAAACAATCTATTTCGGACTTAAGCGGAGCATGTAAAATCTCTGGCTGTCCCAAACTGCCTGAGGATTTTGCTGATAAGATTACTATATGGTAAACCATACCCCTTACTATGGTATACGATTATCATATGTTGAATGATGAGATATCCCAAATCAATATTTAATATGTGCAGCAAACAATCTAAAAGAATGATATCCATTGTATTAACCTTTGTAGGAGTCGATCTCATGAACTCTTTACGGAAAGCTTCTTACGCAACATAATTTACACATATTCCCCGGGATCGGACTTGAATTTTTTTCCTCTCACTTTCTCTTAAATCTGCTGCAACTCATGGTTTTGGACAGCCCCTGCAGTTTCACGATTTCAGCCCTCTTCAGAAGTCTTTTGAGTGTCGGAAATCACACTGTCAGTCCCAAAACGTTTCTAACTGATATGAGAATATTTTGGCACCACTGAATAGATTTTACAGTGCTGAAACAGCCCTGAAAATAATCCCAAACAGCAGCTCTGTGCGCACACTGCAATGCAAATTTTTTCAATGTATTTTTCTTATATAATATGTGTTGGTTATATAGTGTAATTAAACGTAAATTAACATGCATCATAACAAATCAAAACCAGAAAATCACTCAATCTATGCAAAATCCTAAAACTTGAAATATAAAGAAAAACCTGGAAAAATTGAAACCGGATCCAAGTCGAGATCTCTCTGTCCTTAAGAACTTATTAGCCTCCGTTACGGTGCTATACGGATCCCAGGATTCTTTGGATACTACTTGTTCAAGGGGAACTCCTTAACAAGTTGTCGAACTTGGAATATGGAGGAACTCTCTCTAAAAACAAAACAAAACAAATGAAATGTGACTCACAAAAATTCAGATGGAATCTAATCATCGAAAATGAACATGGAGCCCTCTTTATAAAGGCATGGAAGCGTGCCTTAAAGGCACCCTTTGGGTTGGGGTGCAATCCTCCAAAGGGTTATACCTCTCCCATGCATCCCTTGGAGCCTATAAGCATGTTATTCTCAATTGGTGGACATGTCTCTACAAGATACCATCCAAGGGACATGTCTCTCCTCCATCCAAACAATAATAATTGAAGAATTTATAACAATCCCCCATAATTCTTCAAATATTCATGCAGACACTTGACAGAGTTTCCGTGAACTAAAGCTACATCGAAATAGGTAGCTTTCGCCTGGAACCTTTCCTAGTGAATGACAATCAAATTTACTTGGCAAACCAGTGACCCATAGTCTTGAACTGTTCTCTCGTTGGTGTAAACCAAGACAATTGCCAACACACAACTTTACATCGACCATTTCACGTTCTACGGTTGTGTTCATTTCGGCCATGAACAGCGGTTCTGGATTCATCAAGCACTTTAGGGAAATCAACCTATAAAATCTCATAGAAGCGGTCTCACTTCTTACTTGAAATAGGTGATCTACTATGAAGAGGTAATATGTATTTACCCCTATTAGGACTCATCTTCTAATATAGTGATCATTAAAAGTCTTAGCTTATCCTAACCTTGACAGACAGCACTATGTGTCATTATCGGAATGGGAAAGAGTACAAAACTCTTCAGTGCTTGTTTTGAATTGTACAAAGTTTCAGTTGTCCCTTTTGAACCTAGATCTTGGGATCTCCAGTCAGCTAGGTTGGGTTTCCACAATGACAATTCTTAATTTATATGCTTCAAGCCCATTCCCCTGTTGGACAATTATGACCCATAGCATCACTATTTGTACAGAACATGGTGTTGTTGTATAAATAAACTATGTGACAAAAGAAATTTCTCTTTTATCATTTGTAATTGAATTACTTGGATGTATAAATGATAAAAGTCCATATGATTAGTACCAGATTAATAAGATATGAGACACTATTAATCCACTAAGGTTTAATCATTAAATATCCCTAGTCGTATTATTATCGAGACTGGACATCGATAATGCGGAATAGGCTAGTATTGCACTAGTGCGCATTATGGAAGCGTAACAACACAGTTCTCATATATTTGGGTATTGGATACTCATGTAAGTGTAATATGAGGTTCTGTTTACCGATGGTACGGAAACAACTTCGATCTGGATAGACCCATCGGAATCTCATTGGTAGTATGACTATATGTCTATGGGAATCCGAATCAGGGTAGGTGTATTTGGTCTTAATCTGAGACTTGCACCGCTAATACTTGCGACAATCAGTATACTTTGGTTTTGGTCGTCTGGGGCTTTAACAGGTTATATGTACGTTTCTTCTGGGTATACTGAGAATCGTAGTATATTGGGTGTGATGTCAAGATGGAAATATCACTTCAGTCATATGGAGATAATGATCACGTAGGATACGGAACTAGTACTCTTAAGTACTTCAGTCATCGGGATAATATGACTAGGTCATGATTATCCGATTATAGAGACTAGTTACTAGAGATCCGATATATGCTTCGTACGGGGCAGACACAATTCCAGCCCCAGACCTAGCATGTGACATCCGATACTGGATCGTAATACGCAATACTACGTATAATACGCCTGACAAAGATTACATATTCCTTTAAAGAATATTTCTGGAGAATTGGGTAGGCACGGTGTTTTGCTAGAAGCCAACCATGTATTGTAAATCGATAAGAACGTGGTACCGGGTACGCACGTATTTAAATAGTCTGATGGCTGTATTTACTGCCAATATATCCAGGGATCTCTTGGGTCGCTTCCCGAAGATTCACCGATGAGATTTGACTCGAACAAGAATTAATCTGGGATTAATTATGAGAGAGAAAATTAATTTGGGATTAATTACGGCAAGAATTAATCTGGGATTAATTAACATAGAAAGAATTAATATGGGATTAATTACGTCAAAAATTTATCTGGGATTAAATTCATCGAGAAGAGAGAACACGGTTAATTTGGAATTAATCGGCAAAATAAATTTAATGGTGAAATTAGATTTTACTATTTAATTTATTTAATTGGGCTAAAATAATATATTAGATATATTAATTGAAATTAGATTTCAACGCGGAATTAAAATTGGATTTTAATTCAAGCGAATGAATTAATTTGGAATTAATTCGCGAGCGACTTTTGTAATAATTTTAAGAGGCACTATTATTTAATTAAATT
Source organism: Zanthoxylum bungeanum (assembly GCA_019454045.1). NCBI lineage: Eukaryota > Viridiplantae > Streptophyta > Magnoliopsida > Sapindales > Rutaceae > Zanthoxylum > Zanthoxylum bungeanum. The sequence continues at coordinate 27,126 of SKCR01037580.1, forward strand.
GGATTTAATTATGTTGCGACGGAAAATTCGTTTAATCGGATTAAGCGAACCCGAGCCCGAAGTGTGTGGAGCAAGCCACTTGAATTTTGAATTAAAGTGGGTCCCACCTGTTGGGTACTCTAAGAACATGCCAATGATCTATTAAGCATAAAATTTGTGTGAATTAACAAAGTAAGTTGCGGAAAGGATACTCACTTTGATCGGCTATATGGATGTGTAGAGAACAAAAAATTTGCCTCATTTGAAGTTGCTCCAAGCTCTTCTTTGATTGTATGTTGAGCTCCAAGCTTGATGAATGAATTCCAAACTCTTGGGAATGGTTTCCCTATCACCTTTGTTGACCCTTTTGTGTTCTAGCACTAGGAAAAATTTGCAACAAATTGCTTCCTTTTCTCTTGGTAAGTTTCGGCCGAGCCAAGTCCAAGAGAGGGAGAGTGCAAAATGGCGTGAAATAAGAGAAGAAGAATGATGAGAGAGATGAGTGAATGTGTTACCAAAATTAATTGATTTCAAAAATCAAAATGTAAAGTAATACCAAAATTCCAAGTTGGTAAAATGTCCATCACTTTATTAACTTGTGTGAAAAACAAGCCAACATCACATCACACTAACTTTCATCACAAAAAGTGATGAGAAAGACAAGTGATGTGACTTGTGATGTGACATGTGGGCCCCACTTGAATTCAAAATCCGAGTGGGCCCGCAAACACATTCCGGGCTCGGGTTCGTTAATTTCGAATTAACGAATTTTCTGTTGCGACTTAATAAAATCAAATTTAATTAAATAATAATGCCTAGCAAAATTATTATTTAAAGTCGCTTGCGAATTAATTCTAAATTAATTTGTTCGCCCGAATTAAAATCCAATTTTAATTCCGTTATGAAATCTAATTTCATTTAATATATCGAATATATTATTTTATCGATTAATTCCGAATTAATTGTTCTCTCTCTATTAATTGAATTTTATCCCAGATAAAATCTTTCCGCAATTAATCCTAGATTAATTTTCTCTCTCTTATAATTAATCCCTGATTAATTATGTTCGAGTCATACGTCATCGGTGAATCTTCGGGAAGCGACCCATGAGATCCCTGGATATGTTGGCAGTAAATCCGGTTATCGGACTATCCGAATACGTGCGTACCCCGTACCATGTTTTTACCGATTTACAAGACATGATTGGCTTCTAGCAAAGCACCGTGCCTACCCAATTCTCCAGAAATATTATTTTAAGGAATATGTAATCTTTGCCAGGCGTAGTATACGTAGTATTGCGTATTACGATCCAGTATCGATTATCACATGCTAGGCATGTGGCTGGAATTGTGTCTGCCCCGTACGAAGCACATATCAGATCTCTGGTAACTAGTCTCTATAATCGGATAATCATGACCTAGTCATATTATCCCGATGACTGCAGTACATAAGAGTACTAGTTCTGTATCCTACGTGATCATCATCTCCATATGACTGGAGTGATACTTCCATCTTGACATCACACCCAATACACTACGATTCTCAGTATACCCAGAAGAGGCGTACACAGAACCTGTTAAAGCCCCGGATGACCAAAACCAAAGTATACTGATTGTCGCAAGTATTAGCGATGCAAGTATCAGATTAAGACCAAATACACCTACCCTGATTCGGATTCCCATAGACACATAGTCATATTACCAATGGGATTCCGAGGGGTCTATCCAGAGCGAAGCTGTTTCCGTATCATCGGTAAACAGTACCTCCTATTACACTTGCATGAGTATCCAATACCCAAATATATGAGAACTATCTCGTTATGCTTCCATAACGCGCACAAGTGTAATACTAGTCTATTTCGCATTATCGATGTCCATTCTCGATAATACTACTACTAAAGATATTTAATGATTAAACCTTAGTGGATTAATATTGTCGCATATCTTATTAATCTGGTACAATCATATGAACCTTTATCATTTATATATCTTGGTAATCTAATTACAAATGATAAAAGAGCAATTTCCTTTGTCACATAGTTTATTTGTACAACAACACCATGTTATGTACAAATAGTGATGCTATGGGTCATAATTGTCCAACAATCTCCCACTTGGCCTATAGTCAATCACTCAAGTGTCCTACACCTGAACTATGTACGGGTCGCTCAAACTTCTGCTAAGAAACTGCTTTCGTCAGCGGATTTGCAAGGTTATCATCTGATGAGATTTATTCGATGATCACATCGCCACGATGTATGATCCGACAAATCAGATGAAATAGTTGAAGTATATACTTGGATTGTTGATGAAACCGCGGTTCCTTAACCTGTACTGTAGCCTAGCTCAGCTGCTAACAGAACTACTCCTAATCTAATTAGGAATTTTTATAGATCCAAAATTGCTTCTTTTTCTGCCTCAGCTGCAGCAATATTCTGCTTTTGTTGTTTATTCGGAAACAGTATCTTGCTTGGAAGATTTCCAGCTCACTGTTCCGTTATTCAAACTATATAGTACCCTTATTGCGACTTAAAGTCGTCTTTGTCGGTTTGGAAACTTGCAGCGGTGAACCTAGTCACCTCAAGTTCTCATTTCCCCATATTTCCAGAAAGCATCCTTAGTTCGTCCAAGATACTCAAGGATGTTCTTAACATCAATCCAGTGACCACCACCTGGATCGGCCCGATTGTGACTCTAAATGCTCAAAGCATATGAGACACCAGGACACATACATTTCAAAATGTACGAGTTCTCAGAAAGTGCCAATAACTTTTAGATCTATCCCAGTAGATCCTTATTCCTAGAATAAAGATTGCCTCTCCCAAGTAGTCTACGGAGAATTTTCATGAAAGCCAAGATTTCACCAATTATATTATGGGAATGTCATTTCCAAGAAATGATATGTCATCATTATATAGGACAATCATTGTCAGTGCGCTTCCACTAACCTTCTTATATACACAAGAATCATTTTCGTTTTGAATTAAATCATATACCATTATGATTACATCAAAACCCTAGTTCCAAGAACACAATGCTTACTTCAATCCATAAATAGATCGATTTAACAAGCAAACCTTGTTTGCATGTTTTTGTTATGACAAAACCGTCAGGATGTTGATAAACATCCTCCAAAAGGTTTCCGTTAAGGAAAGCGATTTTGACGTTCAGCTGTTATATTTCATAAGTGAAACATGCAGCATTAGCAAGTATTATCCGAATGGATTTATTCATGGCAACAGGTGAAAAACTTTCGTCGTAGTCGACACTATGTCATTGACGATACTCTTTCTGTACAAGCCTAGCTTTGTGCATTTGTATATTGCCATCCATGTATGTCTTCCTTGAAGACTTATATAGTACCAATAGGCACAATGCCTTCTGGTACATCAACCAGTGTCCAAACTTAGTTGGTATACATGGAATCCATTTCGGACTTCATGGCACTTTGTCATAAAAGGAGTCGATACCTTGTATCACTTTCTTATACGTAGCCGGTGTTGGGTTTTCTAGGTCAAACCAAGATCAAATTAAGCAATGAAATGTGCGAATATAACAAAGTAAAGTAGCGGAAATACTAACTTTGATCGGCTTTTGTGATGCGAAGACAACAAAAAATCTGCTCCATGGAATTCGGCCAAGCCCCTTTGTTGTGCTCCTTGTGTTGATCTTCAAGCTCCAAGCTTTAAATGTTGATTCCATGCTCATAGATGGGTTTCCCTATCACCTTTGTCTGACCCTTTGATGTGCTAGCAATGGAGAAAATTGCAACAAAATTCCCCTTTAAATCTCCTTGTTGCTCTCGGTAATTGAAGAAAATTGGAGAGAAAAATGGCTTCCAAAACCGTGAATAGAGAGAGAGGGAGAGATGAGTTGTGTTGACTTTTTTTTTGTTTGATTTCCAAAATTCAAATAAAAGATATACCATTTTCAATTTCCCAAAAAATTGGTACAAGGCATTAATGCCTTCAACAACTCACATCAATCAAAGAGTGACAAGATGTCAATCACCAAAAAATGACAAGACTTCCATCACTTGAGTGACTAATGATGTGACGCGTGATGTGACTTGTGGGCCGCACTTTAATTCAAAATGCGAGCGGGCCCGCAACACATCCCGGGCTCGGGTTCGCTAATTTCGAATTAACGAATTTTCTGTTACGACATAATTAAATCAAATTTAATTAAATGATTATACCTAGCAAAATTACTATTCACGTCGTTAGCGAATTAATTCTAAATTAACTCGTTCGCCCGAATTAAAATCTAATTTTAATTCCGCGTCGAAATCTAATTTCGTTTAATATATCAAATATATTATTTTATCGATTAATTCCAAATTAATCGTTCTCTCTCTTTAAATAGAATTTTATCCCAGATAAAACATCTCTGTAATTAATCCTAGATTAATTTTCTCTCTCTACCAATTAATCCCATATTAATTATGTGCGAGTCATACGTTATCGGTGAATCTTCGAGAAGCGACCCATGAGATCCCTGGATATATTGGCAGTAAATCCGGTCGTCGAACTATCCGAACACGTACGTACCTAGTACTACGTTTTTACCGATTTACAAGACATGGTTGGCTTCTAGCAAAGCACCGTGTCTACCCAATTCTCTAGAAATATTCTTAAAGGAATATGTGATCTATATCAGGCGTAGTATACGTAGTATTGCGTATTGCGATCTAGTATCTGATGTCACGTGCTAGGCCTGGGGCTGGAATTATGTCTGCCCCGTACGAAGCACATATCAGATCTTTAGTAACTGGTCTCTATAATCGGATAAACATGACCTAGTCATATTATCCCGATAGGTACAACATATAAGAGTACCAGTTCCTTATCCTACGTGACCATCATCTCCATATGACTGAAGTGATACTTCCATCTTGACATCACACCCAATACACTACGATTCTCAATATACCCAGAAGAGGCATACACAGAACCTGTTAAAGCCCCGGACGGCCAAAACCAAAGTATATTGATTGTCGCAAGTATTAGCGATGTAAGTCTCAGGTTAAGACCAAATACACCTACCTTGATTCAGATTCCCATAGACACATAGTCATACAACCAATGGGATTCCGAAGGGTCTATCCAGAGCGAAGCTGTTTCCATACCGTCGGTAAACAATACCTTATATTACACTTGCATGAGTATCCAATACCCAAATATACGAGAACTATGTTGTTACGCTTCCATAACGTGCACAAGTGTAATACTAGTCTATTCCCCATTATCGATGATTGTTGGTTTGATTGGATTGAAATCGGAATTGAATGTTATTTCATGATTGCCGTGAACCATAAGCATGTTATAAGATTGATTTTGCTTCAATTTGTGTTGGACATGAATTGGAAATGTAGAGCATGATTAATTGAATTAATTAGTGTTTTGGAAGCATTAGATTAATTAATTAATTAATTATGGTAATTACACTTGCATTGAATTAATTTGTAATTTGGAATAATGAGTTAATTTGATTTATTATATTTGGGCTTAATGGGCTTGGTTGGGCCAAGTTTGGTTTAGGATAATTGGTTGGATCCAATTGGGCCTAAAACCATTTCCATAAAGTCCAAATATGGTAATTGGGCCTAAATTGATTTTTGGCATAGGGTGATTCCTAATTGGGCCTTGGCATCTTGGGTTTGACCCATAATTACCAAAGCCCATACCTTAAGAATTAATTGAAAGCCCATTGGACTTTAATTGAATGACATTGGATGTTAATTAGGCCTTTGAGACCCATTAAGATTGGATTTAGAATCTAAGTCTAAAAGGCACATTAATAAATGTAATTATTTAATTTGGAATTAAATATAAATTATTATTGAATATAATTTAATTTGGAATTAAGATTATAGTTCTTTATAATTCAAGAATGCTTACTTGGAGTATTTATTCTTAAACGAGTTGGACTCGCGCAAATCAAATCGTTGTTTGAACATTGGATGATCATTAATTCAAAGATTAATTAATTGTATTAGATTGATTGATAACATGTTATGTGTGAATACTTGGATGTATGTATGAATAATGTATATTAGATGGATATTAGATGGGTGAGGGCAATTTTGGAAATTGTTGTAATAAATTTAGAATTTATTAAATTGGACCTGCGTGTCCAGCCTATTATCTCCTAATCTCATTGTATTTCTCTTCTCACCAATTCCCCTCAATGTTAATGAGGTTTCTTTAGAAGTATTATGTAATTGGGTAGAAGTATTAATAATGCTAGCGGGAGAGAAGAAATGGAGAGATTTGTTCTAGGAACAAGTTTGTTGTATATCCATTCGCATATCATTATTAAATTGTATCGCGCCTTATTATGCTTTTAGAATGCATGCTTAAGGGTGTATGATGAGACCTAATTAAAGATAATAAATTGGTTGCCAAATCGCGACAAAAACCCTCATTTTACATTAAGCGTTTTTCCTTCCATTGAGTGATTCTCTCTCAAGATCCAAGATTGGCATTGGTTTGTTGGCCAAAGTCAAGACCTTTGTCCATCGCGGATGTGTTTGAATCATGAAAGCTTTATTCCATATCATACGCCTTGGGTAAGTTGTGATTTGTTGGCCAAAGTCAATGTCACTTCTTGTTCATCGGCCTCGATTACGAAGCTTTCCCACTGTCAATGGGTCACGCTTAACTGGTTTCATTAAGCTTGTTGAGCCAAAGCCAAGGCTTAGTTGATTCAGAGGAAAATGTTAGGGAATATATCGGATATATTGGCATATATTGGATATATGTTTCGGACTTGGAAGTCCACCTACTGGATCTAGGAATTCGATAGGATCCAATTGATCTTAGAGATCTACCTAGTTAAGTTTCATACAACTTGTTGGCCAAAGTCAAGGTTGTGTGTTATTTAACGGGATTCTAGCCCACTAGGAAACTAGGTTTCCCGAGTACTCCACAGAGGGTTAGAGGCTCACCGAAAAATAGTGGGAGGCAAGTATTAAATTTGCAATTTTGTTTAGATACTTGCCAATACGCGCTCATTTCATTTTTTCGTCATTAAAAATTTATATATATTAGTTGGACTAATATTCAATTGTTGTTTTAATTAAACAGTTGGACTGTATTCAAACTACTTCATTTATAGTTGATTATATAATTGGATTATAGTAATCAATATATTTGAATTTAACCAATCAAATAGTGGTTGATTATATAATTAGACTATAGTATTCATTATATTCGATTGTACCCGAAATCGTTGATTGGATAGTTGGACTTTTGGAATCAAGATAACTGAAAGATTATCATTTAAAACATAATCATGGGTGAAAATGTCTTTAAGCGGCTTCAATTTTCAAATTGGGAATAGAACCTCAGGATAGTCCTGGGAGCCGAGAAGTTACTTTATTTGATAAAGTGACATATCGGGCCTGAGCCCGGAGTTGAGAAAATAGTGGAGCATGAGCTTTGGAAGACTCATGGTGATGATAACTTTAGTGCTCAATTTGTTATGCTTGCCGCAATGAATCCTTAATTTCTTCGTCAGAACTAAGGATTAGATCCTTATAGTATGATATTGAAATTGAAGGATCTTCATAGATCTATTCTTAGATCTTAGAAGTACTAATTTCAATAGAAAACTCTTGGAGAGTTAATGGCTATGCTCAAGGAGACAAAGCCAGAGCTTGCAAAAGGGCAAGAAGCGCAAGACGCATCTTACTTCGACATCCTAGAAGGCCAAGACTTGGCCGAAGGCTTATGGGGGTGTGAAGAAAAGGGCAAAGACTAAATCGTCACAGTCGTCTGGGAAGACAAATGACATATCCCAAGATGTCTGCCTAAACTGTGGCAAACGGGGTCACTGGAAGCGTGATTGCCGTATGGACAAGGCATACATGAAGGAAGTGAAGATGGACAATGGTCCAGCTTCAGGTATATTTGTTATAAACATGTCCAATGCTGGTTTTAAAATTGGATTTTAGATACTGGATGTGGTACATAAATATATGTACTGATGTGCGGGATCTGCTTATTAGCATGATACCAACTTCAGGTGATATTGACCTGCAAATCGGAAACAGGACATGAGTCGTTGTTTTGGCCGTAGGAACCTAAGTTTTGGAACTGCTCCTTCGACATGTACTTAAATTAGGAAATTGTTATAATGTATCTAGTTTGACTAGGAACATTATCTCTGTATCTAGTTTAACCCATTACGGGTATACCTTTATATTCTAGAACACTAAGTGTTTTGTTTATAAAGATGATATTGAGATAAACACATTAGATGTGAACAACATTATTTATATTTAGAATATAAATGAATCTCAAACATATAATATGACAAACAAAAGCTCAAACTGAATAAATCTGTTGAGACTTAAAAGTGGCATTGTTGTTTGGGACGCATTAACAAGACTCGTATATCCACACTTTCGAAGAGTGGATACTTGGACGGATTTGATTATAATTCAAATGATGTCTATGAATCTAGTTTGTTAGGCAAAGTTCCTAAAACACGTTTTACTAGGTAAAAGTGAAAGTGCCACCGATCTGTTAGCCCTCGTTCATAGTGACGTAAGTGGGCCCATGTCTAGCTAGGCTAGAAGTGGATATGAACACTTCGTAACCTTTACGGATGTGGCATCGCGTTACGGTTATGAGTATCTTATGAAACACAAGTCATAAACTTTTGATAAATTCAAATAGTTTCGACACGAAGTAAGAAAACAGACCGGTAAAAATATTAAAAACATTACGGTAGGACCATAGTGTAAAATACTTAAACATATAAGTTTCAAGATTACTTGAAAGAGTATGGTATTCTTTCACAGTGGACTCCTCTCGGGATACCTCAATTTGACGGTGTGTCCGAACAGAGAAACCGAACTTTGTTGGACATGGTAAGGTTAATGATGAGTCACTCTGAGCTACCAATTTCCTTCTGAGGATACACATTAAACAATGCAATACTTATTTTGAATAAGGTTCCATGAAAATCTGTTAGACATACTTCATATTAAATATGAACAGGAAAGAAACCGGGTTTCTGATTCCTGAAGATTTGGGAATGCTGGGCATACGGTAAATGTTTGGATGGTACCAAACTAGAACTCAAATCGGATAAGTGACTATTTGTAGGTTCTCATAGGGAAACCAAAGTATAGTACTTATACAACTCATAAGAGAACAATGTAATTATTGCTCTCCATGCGGCTTTCCTAAGAGGAATTCCAATATGCAGTGGTAAGTGGGAGGAAAGTAAAACTCGATGAAAATCGGAGTAATATTGTTCTAGGTACCGAGTCTTCACAGAACACCAACAGTTCATCAGGGATGAAATTGTACCAATAATCTTCGAATACACAAGAACCGCGTAGGTCGGAGAGAGTCAGAAAACAACATAGGAGGTATGGGTTTATGATCTCACCTCATGTAGATATTAATCTTATTGAGGAAGACGAACCGGCTACGTATGAGGAAGTGATATTAGGTATCGACTCCTTTTATGGAAAAGTGCCATGAAGTCCGAAATGGATTCCATGTATACCAACTATGTTTGGACACTGGTTGATGTACCAGAAGACATTGTGCCTATTGGTACTATATGAGTCTTCAAGGAATACATATATGGATGGCAACATACAAATGTACACAACTAGGCTTGTAAAGAAAGGGTATCGTCAACGACATAGTGTCAACTACGATGAAATTTTTTCACCTGTTGCCATGATTAAGTCCATTTGGATAATGTTTGTTAATGCTGCATGTTTTATTTATGAAATATGGCACATGGACGTCAAAACTGCTTTCCTTAACATAACATCCTGACGGTTTTGTCGTACCATAACATGCAAACAAGGTTTGCAAGTTAAATCGATCCATTTATGGATTGAAGCAAGCATTGTGTTCTTGGAACCAACGTTTTGATGAGATCATAATGGTATATGATTTCATTCAAAACGAATATGATTCTTGTGTATATAAGAAGGTTAGTGGGAGCGCACTGACAGTGAATGTCCTATAAGTTGATGATGTATTGCTTCTAAGCAATAACATTCCCATAATATAATCGGTGAAAACTTGGCTTTCATTAAAATTCTCCATAGAATACCTGAGAGAAGCAAACTTTATTCTGGGAATAAAGATCTACTGGGATAGATCTAGAAAGCTGCTGACACTCTCTCAGTGTTTGTACGTTTTGTTATGTACGTGACCTGGTGTCTCATATGCTTTGAGCATATGGAGTCACAATCAGGCCAATCTAGGTGATGGTCACTGGATTGATGTTAAGAACATCCTTAAGTATCTTAGACGAACTAAGGATGCGTTCTTAAAATATGGGGAAAGAAGAACTTGAGGTGACTAGGTTCACCGCTGCAAGTTTCCAAACCGACAAAGAAAACTTAAGTCACAATAAGGGTACATATTTAGTTTGAATAACGGAACAGTGAGCTGGAAATCTTCCAAGCAAGATACTATTGCCGAATAAATAAGAAAAGCGGAACATTGCTGCAGCTGAGGCAGCAATATAAGCATTTTGGATCTATATAATCCTAATTGGATTAGGTATAGTTCTGTTAGCAGCTGAGCTGGGCTACATCACTGGCTAAGGAATCGCGACCTCATCAACGATCCAAGTATGTACTTCGATGATTTCATCTGATTCGTCAGATCATACATTGTTGTGATGTGATGATCGAAAAAAACGCATCAGATGATAACATTGCAAATCCGCTGACGAAAGTTGTTTCTCAGTAGAAGTTTGAGCGACCTGTACATAGTTTAGGTGTAGGACACTTGAGTGATTGGCTATAGGCCAAGTGGGAGATTTTTGGACAATTATGACCCATAACATCACTATTTATACAGAACATGATGTTGTTGTACAAATAAACTATGTGACAAAGGAAATTGCTCTTTTATCATTTGTAATTGGATTACCTAGATATAAAAATGTGAGTATTTTCCGTAACTCTTTTGATTTTATTCACACACAAATCACTCTTAGACAATCTTGGCATGTTCTAAGAACACTTACATCCCCTCGATGACTTCTCAACTTGCTCTCTAGGTAAACCTTTAGTAAGTGGATCCGCTAGGTTTTCCTCCGACTTAACATAATCGATCGATATTATGCCACTTGAGAGCAGTTGATGTATGGTATTATGTCTCTGACGTATGTGTCGAGACTTACCATTATACATTGTGTTTTGGGCTCTCCTATTAGCCGATTAGCTATCACAATATATGCTTATCGCCGGCACTGGTTTGGGCCAACTAAGAATATCCTCCAGGAAATTTTGAAGTCATTCCTCTTCTTCTGTTGTTTTATCTAACGTTATGAACTCTGATTCCATAGTAGACCGGGCAATATATGTTTGCCTCGAGGATTTCCATGACACGGCTGTATTACCATGTGTGAAAATAAATCCACTCGTAGATTTGGAATCCATTGTATCAGATATCCAGTTACATCGCTGTATCCCTCTAGAACAGCAGGATATCTCGCATAATGCAGCCTATATTTTGAAGTTTCTCTCAGATACCTCAAAACTCTTACTATGGCTTTCTAGTGGTTATGTCTTGGATTGCTCATATATCTGCTAAGCCTGTTCACGGCTTGAGCGATATTAGGTCGTGTGCAATTCATGAGATACATGAGACTTCCGATGATTCTCGAATACTCTAATTGCGATACGTTTGAGCCAGTATTCTTTGATAGATGAAGAGTTAGGTCTCCAGGAGTTCTAGCCACATTTAGATCTCATTTGTTATATTTCTTAAGTATCTTCTCAATATAATGAGTATGAGATAATATATACCCTTCTGATGTCCTAGAAATCTTAATCCATAGGATCACATCAGCTACTCCTAAATCTTTCATATCAAATCTGCTGGATAACACATTCTTGGTAGACTGAATCATTTCATGATTACTACTAATTATCGGCATATCGTCTACATAGAGACACACAATGACATATCCTTTTTGAGTTGATTTGGTGTACACACACTTATCACACTCATTGGTTTTGAATCCATTCGACAACATCTCTTTGTCAAATTTCTCATGCCGTTGTTTATGTGCTTGTTCTAATCCGTACAAGGATTTTACAAGTTTGCACACTTTCTGTTCTTGTCCAGGAACATTCATGAACATTGAAACCTTCTGGTTGTTCCATATAAATCTCCTCATTAAAATCACCATTCAAGAATGTCGTCTTTACATCCATTTGATGTATTTCAAGACCAAATATAGCTGCTATGGCTATGCGTATTCTTATTGATGTGATATGAGTCACTGGTGAATAAGTGTGACCGGCGTAATCACACGCATATAACGCAAGCGCACGTATCGCTCAAGTAGTATAAAAAGTATCGATCCCACGAGGACTTAATACCTAAGCTATTAATTTATGAAGCCAAATTATTACAAGTATCTAATGGATTGGTTGTTTGATTGGATGGTGACTTTAAACTTAAAACAAGTAGATAAAATTGCACGAAATTAAATTGATGAAAATTCAATATTATGAAACTATCCAGGGTTGTGAATCCATCCAATATCTTTAAAAGATGAAATGGTTATCTTACGTTTGTGCAATATATTGGTTTATTAACCTGAAACACGAAAATATGTAAAAGCCTATTCCGATGGTCAGATATAAATATCCAGTATAACCCAATTAATCATATTCCTATGTCAACCAAGTTATCTAAATTCATTAAGATTAAGTTCCAATTATGGCTACCCCCGCCCGACAGGTATATTCATATCCTGTAAGGAAATCTATTAAAGGGTTATTTATCCTCAAGGAAGATCGTGGGTTATTGAGTCTAAGGTTTAAACCTAAAATTCTTTTTCCAAGTTTATTTTAAGTTAACCATATCAATCTTATTAATGGCCAGTTAACAAGAAGCATTAAAACTAAGACTCAATAAATAAACCTTTATATTACCCAAACCGTAAAATAACCCTTTATAAACCAGTGATATTGGAAATCATCACAACCCCAGATAACAGGCTTAGTTACAACACTAAGGAGTTTATAAATTTCAGTGATATTGGCCAGGCCTACTCATGCCTATAAATTCAGCTCATTTTTTCTGATTTCAGATGTACCTTCCTCTCTGTAAATCCGTGATAATACTAAGGAGTTTGTATCTAGTTTGTTTAAATTTCAGTTCTGTAATTAATTTTATTTACTTTTTGTAACAGTAATTTACTTTCTTTACTTTTTTCAGTTTTTACTATTCAGCAATGATGATGTAATTTCCCCATGCTAGGGTGAAATGTAAAGCTTTTATTACTGCTATTTAGATTAATCTCCCTTAAATATAATATATAAACTGGTTAAAACCTGACTTAATGAGGATACCGCCTATATGGCAGGTTGGTAATTATTCCAAATTGGTTTTAACCTGACTTAATAAGGATACCGCTATATTGGTCGGTTGGTAATTAAATAATAATTTGACTTAATCTGGTTACCGCCTATATGGCTGGTTGGTAATATCACATAAGTTAATATATTATATTAAGGGAGATATCTAAAATAGTAGTAATAAAAGTAGATCCTCTAGCCCTAGCATTTTCTTTTATTGTAATTTTACCTTTTTAATTTCCAGCATTTACTTTTCCAGCATTTACTTTTCAAGCATTTCACTTTATGTCTTTTATTTTTAAGCTTTTTGTAAATATGTGTCGAAGTTAAGCCCATCTGGAGTTGTGATGAATTCCAATATCACCAGATTATAAGAGGTTATTTTAGAGTTTGGGTAATATAAAGGTTTACTTATTAAGTCTTAAGCTTAATGTGTCTTGTTAACTGGTCACTAATAAGATTGATCTGGTAAACTTAAAATAAACTTGACAAATGAATTTTAGGTTTCAGCCTTAGACTTAATAGCCCACAATCTTCCTTGAGGATAGATAACCCTTTAATTGATTTCCTTACAGGATAGACATATACCTGTCGGGCGGGGGTAGCCACAATTGGAACTTAATCTTAATGAATCCAGGTAATTTGGTTAACATAGACATATGGTTTAATTGGATTATTCTAGGTATTTGCATCTGACCATCGACAGAGGCTTTTGCAGAATTTCGCGTTTCAGGTTAGTAAACCAATATATTACACAACATAAAATAACCACTTCATCTTTAAAAAGGTATTGGAAGGATTCACATCCATGGATAGTTTTATAAATTTAAATTTTCTTAAATCTACTTTCGCGCAATTTTACTTGTTTTAAATTTAAAATCACCATCCAATCAAACAATCAATCTATTAGATACTAGTAAAAATTTGACTTAATAAATTAATAGTTTAGGTATTAAGTTCTCGTGGGATCGATACTTTTTATACTACTTGAACGATACGTGCGCTTGCGTTATATGCATGTGATTACACACCGGTCATGTTTTTGGCGTCGTTGCCGGGGACTTATTTATCTTTTACTATTAGTTTTGGGGTTGGATACGTTACTTGTGTCTAATTTCTTTTTACTTATTATTTTTGTTTTCTTGTGTTTCAGGTTCTCAGACATTACATGAGACGAACCAGAAGCTTTGAACTCCGACCGCTTGACCCCGAGATTGAAAGAACCATCAGACAGTTGAGAAGGGAAAGGCGAGAAGGCCAAGAAGAAATCGTTAACATGGAACCTGAACCTTTAGAAGTTGCACCACCAATTCCCTTACGAGACAGAACCATTCCAGTGGTTGACGGCCTCATTTCCTGTATTGTACTTCCTCCATTACCAGCAAACGCGTGTGACATCAAAACATGCATTCAGATGATTCAGCAGTCAGTTCAGTTTGGGGGAATGCAACTGAAGATCCTAATGCCCACATCAGTAACTTCTTGGAAGTTTGCGGCACTTTCAATTACAACAGGGCATCTGACGAAGCAATGAGACTGCGAGTTTTCCCATATTCCTTAAAAGATAGAGCAAAAGCTTGGCTACATTCACTACCAGCAGGTTCCATCGCAACTTGGAAAACTCTAGCCACCAAATTCCTTGCAAAGTAATTTCCACCAGCCAGAACAGCAAAACTGAGGAATGACATCACATCTTTTGTACAACTTGACTCGGAAACTCTCTATGAAGCTTGGGAAAGGTACAAAGATTTGCTCCGGAAATGTCCTCATCATGAGATTCCAAAATGGTTTCAAGTCCAGACTTTATATAATAGACTTTCTGGACTTATGAGAACCACAATTGATGCTGCTGCTGGAGGAGCTTAGATGGCAAAAGGAGAAGATCAGGCTTAGGATTTAATCGAAGAAATGACTAACAACAATTCCTTGTGGTCAACAGAAAGAAGCATGATCCAGAGAATTGCAGGAATTTATGAAGTTGGAGCCAAATCAGCAGTGAATACTAAGTTGGATCAGATGTGCAAAAGCCTGGGAACACTTAGCACACTAGTTGTAAACATTGCCAGAGCCACAAGTTCACCATTTGGAGGAGTACCAGAGCCAAACCAACAAGAAGAGACAGTGAACTATGTCAATAATTTCAACAGATGAGGGAACAATCCATATTCCAACACTTGCAACCCAAGGTGGAGGAATTATCCCAATTTTTCATGGAGCAACAATTCAGGGCAAAAGAACATTCCACCATATGGATTCCATCAGCAAAACAAAAGCCAGGAGTTTGAAAAAGAACCAGAAATGAAAGAATGGATTGCAAAGATGTTCAAAAAGCAACAAACAGCATATGATGTTATTTTTCAAAGCCAATATGCTTCCATCAAAGCACTGGAGAATCAAATTGGACAACTGGCCAATGCTCAGAGTTACAGAATGTCAGGAAATCTTCCCAGTAACACAGAACCAAATCCAAGAAACCGAGGGAAGGAGCAATGTCAAACCATTACTTTGAAAAGCGGTACAGAAATCAATAAAGATGTTGGAATAAAGGCAACCATTGAAGAAGTTCCTGAAGATGCAGTGCTACAGATGGAGGAAAAAGAAGCAAAGGAAAAAGAGCAAGAAAAATTCACTTCACCTCCACATTTTCCTCAGCGTCTTCAGAAAAACAAACTGGACAAGCAGTTTGCTCGATTTCTGGAGGTGTTCAAAAAGCTGCACATCAATATTCCATTCGCAGAAGCGTTGGAAGAAATGCCTAGTTATGTCAAATTCATGAAATACATTCTTTCATGAAAGCGAATATTGGGAGATTACGAGACAGTAGCATTGACAGAAGAATGCATTGCCATCATTCAGAGGAAACTTCCCCCGAATTTAAAAGATCTTGGCAGTTTTATTGTCCCATGCACTATCGGAGAACATTACATCGGTAAGGTTTTATGTGATTTAGGTGCAAGTGTTAATTTAATGCCTTTTTCTATTTACATGAAACTATAATTTGGAGAAGCAATGCCTACCTCAGTCTCTGACCGGCGTAAACACATACGTATAATGCAAGCGCACGTATCGTTCAAGTAGTATAAAAATATTGATCCCACGATGACTTAATTCCTACTGTTGTTATTAATTGTTGAATCTATTTATTTGCAAATATCTAATTATAGGGAGAAAAGAATGATTGTTTGATTGGTTGGTTAAATATGATTTTCTTTAATTAAAATAAACAAAAGAAAATACTAAGGAAACTAACAAAAGACTCAAAGATCTAGGGTTGTGAATCTTTCTAATATCTTTTAAAAGATGAAGTGATTATTTTATGTTTGTGTAATAAATCGGTTTACTAACATGGAACACTAAATTATGCAAAAGCCTATGTCGATGGTCAGACGCAAATACCCAATTTAACCCAATTGAACCATATGTCTATGTCAACCAAATTATCTGGATTCATTAAGATTAAGTTCCAATTATGGCTACCCCAGCCCGACATGTATATGTCTATCCTGTAAGGAAACCTATTAAAGGGTTATCTATCCTCAAGGAAGATCGTGGGCTATTAAGTCTAAGGCTGAAATCTAAAATCCCTATGTCTAGTTCATTTTAGATTTACCATATCAATCTTATTGGTGATCAGACAACAAGAAGCATTAAGCTTAAGACTTAATAAGTAAACCTTTAAATTACCCAAACTATAAAATAACCCCTTATAAACCGATGATATTAGAATTCATCACAACCCCAGATAACTAACACATAACTAGGGCTAGTAAAACTTAAAAGTAAAAGACTTAAAGTAAAAATGCTGAAAAGTAAAAGACATAAAGTAAAAGCTGAAAAGTAAAATAAAATAAAATGCTAAGGTAAAAGAATCAACTTTTACTATTTACTATTGAGATATCTCCCTTAGTATAATATATTAACTTGTGATTATTTTACCAACTAGCCATATAGGCGGTAACCTGATTAAGTCAAATTAAGTCCAACCAGCCATAAAGGCGGAACCAAAATAAACCTGCCATATAGGCGATAAGAAAATTTAATTACCAACCGACCAATCTGGCGGTATCCTTGATTAGTCAGGTTTAAACCAGATTAAAATGATTTACCAACCGACCAATATGGCAGTATCCTTTTTAAGTCAATATTTTAAATAGTGAATATATTATATTTAAGGGAGATTAATCTAAATATCAATAGTAAAAGAATTACCTTTCACCCTAGCAGGAGGAAGTTACCTCATCATGGTGAATAGTAAAAACTGTAAAAAGTAAGAAAGTAAGAAAGTAAATTACTATTATTACAGAACGTAATTAAAATTAATTACAAAACTAAAAATTAAAAGAAACTAGATAGAAAACTCTCTATTTACATCAGAGAATTCAGAGAGAATGGTACATTTGAAACTGAAACATCGAGCTGAATTTATAGGCCTCGGTAGACTCTGGGCGTCGCGACGCCAGCTTCTTTTGGTCGTGGCATGCTGAGGTGATGACACGTGGTGATTTTGGATAAGGTGATAAGGTGACACGTGGCAAGGTGGTTGGAGCTCAATTATTGTGACACGTGGCGATTTCTGATTGGTCGGCTCAGATTCTTATCCGCCACGTGTCAGATACTGATAAGTGAGTCAATGATTGATGCTGACGTGGCAAAGTGACTGTCGGCACCATATAATTGCGACACATGGCACGCTGTGATTGGTTGCTGATGACATGGCGATGACGTGTCAGTTTGACTCGGTAAACTGGTGATGTGGACGATTACGTGGTTGACATGTGGAGTGACACGTGGCAACACGTGGCGATGGTGACTGTCGGCACCGTAGGATGATGACATGTGGCACGACGCATGTTAGCAGATCGGCTGTGATGGTGACACGTGGCACGGTGCATGTTAGCAAAGTCAAACTTTTCTCAGATTCTGTCACGTGGACCCGACGCACGTTAGCACTGTTCGATGCACGTTAGGCGTCGTGACGCGGCAAATTACCAAAATGCCCTGTTCGTCCAATTTTCACTGTTTTGGCCCAAATCACCTCCAAAGTGTCCTGAAACTTTATTTATCTACAAAATAACACAAAACACATCAAAATATTCATAAAACTCAAGAAACTATACAAAATATTAGGTTAAATGAGTGGGAAATAGGGATAGATTTACCACTCATCAGTCTCTCTACAACTTGCTGATCGAACACTCGCATTTCCAATAGGAGTAGTTGAAGATGTGCTGGTCAAAGTCGATAAACTCATTCTCCCAATAGATTTCATTATCCTTTACATGGAGGAAGACAAAGATGTACCTATCATCATTGGGAGACCATTCTTGGCTACATGTCGAACAATGATTGATGTTCAAAAAGGAGAATTAACCATGAAAGTTCAGGATCAAGAAGTTACCTTCAATATTTTCAAAGCCATGAAATTCCCGAGCGATGAAAAGAAGGAGGAATGTTTCAGAATTGATGTTGTTGATAGTACCACAGATAAACTTGAAGCTTGCATCACCAACATGACTGACAGCGAGCTAAATGCTGAAATTCTGGAATGTATCAACTATCTTGACAAGCTGTTTCATTTCAAATCAACACCACCAGTTGAAAGTCTGGAACTACCAAAGAAAGATCGAATCAAACCTTCAATTGAAGAACCACCACAGCTGGAGCTGAAGTTACTTCCGAGCCATCTCAAGTATGCATTTCTTGGAAACTTTTCTGAATTACCTGTTATTATTTCTTTTTCGCTAATATTGGAGCAGAAAGAAAAGTTATTGAGAGTGTTACGAGAACACAAAAAAGCCATTGGCTGGACTATAGCAGACATCTGAGGCATTAGTCCATCATTTTACATGCACAAGATTCTGATAAACGATGAGTACAAACCCATAGTGGAGCAGCAACGGAGACTAAATCCAATCATGAAGGAAGTCGTAAAGAAAGAAATTATCAAATGGTTGGATGCTGGCATCATCTACCCCATCTCAGACAGTAGTTGGGTGAGTCATATGCAGTGTGTACCGAAAAAAGGAGGAATTACTGTTGTCACAAATGAAAAGAACGAGCTGATTCCAAAAAGGACGGTGACTGGATGACGAGTATGCATGGACTACCAGAAGCTGAACAAAGCAACGAGAAAAGACCATTTTCCGCTGCCATTCATTGATCAGATGCTAGACAGACTGGCGGGACATGAGTACTATTATTTTCTGGATGGATATTCGGGGTACAATCAGATTGCTATTGCTCCAGAAGATCAGGAGAAAACCACATTTACATGTCCATATGGTACTTTTTTCTTTTCGCATGATGCCATTTGGATTATGTAATGCTCATGCTACATTTCAGTGTTGCATGATGGCTATCTTCTCATACATGCTAGAACAGAGTATGGAGGTGTTCATGGGTGATTTTTCTGTATTTGGAGACTCTTTTGACCACTGCTTGCTAAATTTGGAATAGGTATTACAAAGGTGTAAAGATACCAACATGATACTCAATTGGGAGAAATGCCACTTCATGGTGCAAGAAGGCATCGTTCTTGGACATCAGATCTCGCAAAATGGAATCGAGGTAGACAAAGCAAAGATCGAGATAATTGAAAAACTACCTCCACCAATATTTGTAAAATGGATTCGGAGTTTTCTCGGACATGCTGGTTTTTACATGAGATTTATCAAAGACTTTTCCAAGATTGCTAAACCTATGTGCAATCTTTTGGAGAAGGATGTGCCTTTCAACTTCACCAAAAAATGCCATGAAGCTTTTGAGATCCTGAAACAAAAGCTGGTCTCTGCCCCTATCATTGTAGCACCAGACTGGACTTTTCCATTTAAGGTAATGTGCGATGCTAGTGATTTTGATGTAGGTGTAGTTTTGGGACAACGCAAAGCAAAGATTTTCCACACCATTTATTACTCCAGCAGAACTCTGAATGAAGCTCAACTCAACTACACAACCACTGAAAATGAGTTGCTTGCAGTTGTGTTCGTTTTTGATAAATTCTGCTCTTATCTGCTAGGTCCCAAAATGGTGGTCTACACAGATCATTCAGCAATCAAATACTTGATAGCAAAGAAAGATGCCAAACCCATATTGATCCGTTGGATACTTCTACTGCAAGAATTTGACGTGGAGATCAGAGACAGGAAATGGACATAAAACCAAATGGCAGATCATTTATCGAGGCTTGAAAATGGAGAAACAGCTGGCAAAGAACTGACAATCAAAGAAACTTTTCCAGATGAACAGCTGTTTGCCATGAAACATCATGATGTCCCTTGGTATGCTGACTATGTCAATTACATAGTGTCGGGAAAATGGCCGTTGGAATGGACGACTCAACAACGAAAGAAGTTCTTCAAGGAAGTCAAGCACTATGTATGGGACGAGCTGTATCTGTCCAAATGTTGTGCTGATCAATTACTGAGACGGTGTGTTCCACAGGAGGAGGTCAATGGTGTTTTGCATCATTGGCATTCATCACCGTATGGCGGACACTTCAGTGGGAATAAAAATGCAACCAAAATCCTACAATCAGGTTTGTTCTGGCCCACTCTTTTTAAAGATGCTTATATGTATGCTCTTCAATGTGACATGTGCCAAAAACAAGAAATATTTTGAGGAGAAATGAATGACCGCTGCAGAATATTTTGGAAGTGGAGATATTTGATGTATGAGGTATTGATTTTATGGGACCCTTTGTTCCATCATTCGGAAACCTGTATATATTGGTTGCAGTAGACTACGTCTCTAAATTGGTTGAAGCAATTGCACTGCCATCAAATGATTCAAAAGTGGTGATCAAGTTCCTTAAAAAGAATATTTTCACTCGCTTCGGAACACATCGGGCTATTATCAGTGATGATGGCACACATTTCTACAACAAATACTTCGATGCACTTCTATCCAAATATGGAGTTACCCATAAAGTTACCACAGCTTATCATCCATAATCAAATGGACAGGTTGAAGTTTCAAACAAGGAGATCAAAAGAATCTTGCAGAGAACCGTTGGATCGACAAAGAGGGACTGTTCTATAAAATTGGATGACGCATTATGGGCCTACCAGACAGCTTACAAGACACCCATTGGTATGTCCCCATATCGAATGGTGTTTGGGAAAGCGTGTCATCTGCCAGTTGAGCTTGAACACAAGGCGTACTGGGCACTGAAGAAGTTAAATCTTGATCCACAAGCTGCAGGAGAGAAAAGACTCTACCAACTCAATGAATTGGAGGAATTTCACTTATAGGCTTATGAGAATGCCAGATTATATAAAGAAAAGATCAAGAAATGGCATGATCGAAAAATAGTGCACAGACATTTGGAACCAAGGCAGCAGGTGTTGTTGTATAATTCACGGCTGAAACTTTTCCCTGGAAAGTTGAAATCAATGTGGTCAGGACCATTTGTGATTACTCAAGTTTTACTATATGGAGCTGTTGAGTTACTTGATCCCAATACCAACGAAACATTCAAAGTTAACAGTCAACATGTCAAGCACTACAGGGGAGAATCAATTAAGCGACAAAAAGAAAATTTCATACTTTCAGATCCAGCCTAACGCTCAGGAAGTCATGTCTAGCTGACGATATTAAACTTAGCGCTAGCTGGGAGGCAACCCATGCAATTTGTGTATATATTGTGATTTGGTGTGTTTTAATTTTGTGTGTTTAGATTTTACAAGTTAAGTCATTTCAAGATGGAAGAAGTTCTCGCAAATCTTCACAATAAATTTCCTTCTCTCCCTCAAAAATCTATGATGAAAGTCTACAAAGCTAGCTTGGAACGGATGAGACTACTGATGATCAAAGGTATTCCTACTGATATTCGTTGGATTATTGAAGCACGGGTCCGATTGGCAGGTGAGACTTCTGACTCTTTTATTTCACATCTTCCTGGTTTAGGAAGAATCACATATGCTAAAAAGAGAAGAGCCAAAAGAATGTGTGTTTGTTACAAATGTGCTCGTATGTTTTGTGATACTCGTTGTCGTTCTTTAGGAATGGTGTGTGATAATCGCGAAGATAAGATTAATTTCTTTGGATGACATATCTAAGACTCTTGAGACGCATCTCAGTGGATATGTGTATCATGAAATTCGATTGTTATATGCACAATTCTGTAAAGAAAGACAACAGTTAAGTCTCGGGAATCTGACTCTAAAAGACCCTGTTTGCCAATTTATAAGAAAATTGGATGGGAAGCTTTTCTCTGACGAATAGACGTCAATCAAGCCGTAAATTATTGTAAATATTATATCTTTTTGTCTTCTCCTAATAATTGTTATTTGTTTTGTTATTTTCTTTTATTTTCTCCGACAGGATCCATACCTTTTTTACTATTACGATTTATTTTACTGTTTAACTAATCATTGTCATTTGGCAGGTACTAGTGCTATTATTTTTACTCATCCTTTTTCAGGTTCTATAAATTCAACTCATCATTGCACTTTTGAAGGCATCCGGATAAAAATGGAAACTACTTCAAGAAGACGAGTTGAAAACATTTGTGTGTTTTGCGGTACCAGTATTGGTGTTAAACCATAATACGTAACGACAGCACATGAATTGGGTCGAGTCATTGCTGCAAGGAATATGCACTTAGTATATGGCGGTGAAAATCTTGGACTTATGGGGATCGTTTCAAAAGTTGTACAGGAAGGAGGCAGTCAAGTCTTGGGAATCATCCCAAAACCCTTGGTGGAGGCGAATCTGATTGGACCATCAAATGGAGAAAAACTGATCGTACCAGGTATATCTGAACGACTGGTAGAAATGATTAACCGTGCTGATGCTTTTATTGCTTTGCAAGGTGGCTTGGGCACAATGGAGGAAATTTTTACAGTACTATCTTGGGCGAACCTGAACATACACCAGAAACTGCTTGGACTGTACAATGTTGAAGGATTTTATGATTTTCTTTGTGTGTTTCTTGATGATGCTCGGAGAAATAGATTCATGTCAAAATCTGTAAAAGAACTCCTCTTTACAGCCAGAACTGCCCCAAATTTAATTGACCAAATATTAGCCTTTGAACCACAAATTGACCTCATTCTTTCCCAGATAAACTGGTCCGGTAATGATCGTGGTAAGAGGAGTCGGATAAATCTGGATCTTAACTTGTAACTTTTCATTTAGAAGTAGAATTTCAGCTAACCATGTACGATTTTCTAAACTCTTCTTTTACTATTTAAGACATTGGGGACAATGTCTCATTTAAGTTTGTGGGAGGTGAATAGTTAATTTGTACCTTGTTTTTTTTTTTTTAGTCTAAATTTTTCGAAAAAACAAATTGAAAAATTTTCAAAAAATTACAAAAATATTTTGTATTTTTGGTGTTTTTAATTTGATTAATCGGGTGAAATTGGTGTAAGAGATAGCCGAGTAAGGAATTTCCATTCCTGAGACGTAACTCAGCCTATTTCGGAACAATATAATTTTTGTTTATTCCCTTTTAAATTATTTAATTTATGAATTCTCCATAATACTGACTAAAATAGATCTTCAAATGCTCAGTTAGCAGGTATTATCAACATAATGGTAAGGTACGGACATGAGCTGTGATTGAAAAGCTTGTAATATTCAGTGCTCTAGTTTAATTGGAGGAAGCATCTCAAAAAGCGATGGGATTAAAAAAACGTCTGAGATCCGAGTTATTAAATCTGTAAGGGTGTCTTAACACCTGGTGCCCTAAAGCCAACTGGTTTGGGAGCCACCGGCCCAAAGCTCGTTACATGGATGGAAGATATTGTATATAAAAAAAATTTCAAAAATCAAGAGAAAAATCAGAAAAAATTATTCCATTGCTTAAAAAATGTGTGAATTATGATATAACTTTATGACAAAAATATTACTCTCTTCTCAACTATACTTGTGACTATTATGGGCAAAAATGAGTTGATTAATATTTTGTTAGCTGTGTATATGGAGAATGGTAAAAATAATCGGAGAATTTACTTATTCGTTGATTTAGAAAGAAAGAAAACAACTATTGACTTGGAAAAGAAGTTTCATATGTTAATCACTAACTTCTTTATTCTTTTTTCTCTTGTCTTTTTTCTTTTGTGTGCATTAGTTTTTACTATCTTTTTACTTTTGTAAAACATTTGTGGGTATCTTAAATGCTGCAGGTATCGGGATAGTATGACTAGGTCATGATTATCCGATTATAGAGACTAGTTGCTAGTGATCCGATATATGCTTCATACGGACAGACATAATTCCTGCCCTAGGCTTAGAATGTGACATCCGATACTGGATCGTAATACGCAATACATAGTATATTATGCCTGATATAGGTTACATATTCTTCGTTGAATATTTCTGGAGAATTGGGTAGGCACAGTGCTTTGCTAGAAGCCAACCATGTTTTGTAAATCGGTAAGAACGTGGTACCGGGTACGCACGTGTTCGGATAGTCCGACGACCAGATTTACTGCCAACATATCCATGGATCTCATGGGTCATTTCCCGAAGATTCACCGATGACGTATGACTCGAACAGAATTAATTATAAAAAGAGAAAATTAATCTAGGATTAATTACGGCGAGAATTTATCTGGGATAAAATTCAATTAATTGAGATAGAGAACGATTAATTTGGAATTTATCGATTAAATAATATATTCGATATATTAAATGAAATTAGATTTCATAACAGAATTATAATTGGATTTTAATTCGGGCAAATGAATTAATTTAGAATTAATTCGCGAGCGACGTTCGTAATAATTTTGCAAGACATTATTATTTAATTAAATTGGATTTATTTACATCGCGATGGAAAATTCGTTAATTCGGAATTAACGAACCCGAGCCTGGAATATGTTCGCGGGCCCACTCGGATTTTGAATCAAAGTGGGGCCCACATCAAGTCACATCACTAGTAACTTTATTTGCTTAAAGGTGATGGAAGTAAGTGAGCATATTAGTTGGTAACTTGTTACTTACACAAGTTTGACTTGATGGACATTTTACTAACTTAACTTTTTGTAAATAGATTTGATTTTTGAAATCAATAATACATTAAACAAAATTGGAAACTCACTTCACTCTCTCATTCTACACAAAAATCGTGACTCTCCCTCTCTTTTTTTCTCTCAATTGCCGAGAACTACAAGAACACCAAAGGAAGATTTTGTTGCAATTTCTTCCTAAGCTAGCACTTGAAGGAGTCTACAAAGGTGATAGGGAAACATCCCTTGAGTTTGGAATTCATTCACCAAGCTTGGAGCTCAACATACAATCAAAGAGAGGAGCTTGGAGCACTTCTAAAGGAGGTAAATTTTTATTATCAACACATCCACAAAACCGATCAAAGTGAGTATAATTTCTGTTATCTTACTTTGTGTATTCACATGTTTTATGCTTATTTGATCTTGGAATTGTTCTTAGAGAACCCAACAATGGTATCATGAGCCAAATTAAGCATGAAATTGATTAGGGTTCATAATCTTGAATTTGGGTATTTTTGCTTGGAGCATGATTTTATCAAATTAATTGTTTGAGTATGCTTAGATTATGGTAACTTAGAGTTATGCATGATTAATTTTATGAAAAATTGATTGGATTAATTTTCCCCAAATTGGTTACCTTGGCCGAATCTTATGGACCTTTTATGTCATGGTGATTTTTGATTTTTAGACAATTGGATGTGTTTAAAATACATGAGTATATTGATTTGTGATTTAATTGGATTGAAATCAAAATCGGATATAAAATGCCCAATATTGCTGTGACTTGTAGAGCATGGAATGAGGTTGATTTTGCTTCAATAATGTTGGACATGTATTGAAAATGATAAAACATGATTAATTATGTAAATTGGTATTTTGGAAATGTTAATTTAACTAATTAATTATGGCTATACACTTTAATTAAATAAATTGTGATATTTGGAATATTGGAATTTAATTAATTAGGCTTAAATTGGAATTGTGCTAAAATTGTTGTATTTGGGCCTAATGGGCTTGGTTGGGCCAAGTTGGTTTAAGACAATTTGATTGGATCTAAATTGGGCCTAAAACCATACCATTAAGTCCAAATACAATAGATGGGCCTTTAAATAATTAATTGGGCCTAATGGGCCAAAATTAATTTTATGGCAAACAGATATTCCTTATTGGGCTTTGGTTGCCAAGTCCATGCCTTAAGAAATTAATTGAAAGCCCATTGGACTTTAATTAATTTAACATTGGATGTTAATTGGGCCTTTGAGACCCATTAAGATTAGATTTAGATTCTAAGTCGTAAAGACACATTAATAAATGTAATTATTTAATTTAGAATTAAATAAGAATTAGTATTGAATACAAATTAAATTGGATTTAAATTGTAGTTCGATATAATTAAAGAATACGCACTTTGAGTACTTATTCTTAAAACGAGTTGGACTCGCGCAAATCAAATCGTTGTTTGAACATTGGATGATCACTTAATTCAAGATTAATTAATTGGATTAGATTAGATTGAATAACATGCTTTGTGTGAATACATGAATGTATTGTATGAATAATGTATATATTATGGATATTAGATGGGTGATGGCAATTTTGGAAATTGTTATAATAAATTTAGAATTTATTAAATTGGACCTGCATGTCCAGCCTTTATCTCTTGACTCTGTGTAATTCT
Organism: Zanthoxylum bungeanum; assembly: GCA_019454045.1. Lineage (NCBI taxonomy): Eukaryota > Viridiplantae > Streptophyta > Magnoliopsida > Sapindales > Rutaceae > Zanthoxylum > Zanthoxylum bungeanum. Next base: position 54,099 of record SKCR01037580.1, read on the forward strand.
CTTCTCACCAGTTCCCCTCAATGTAATGAGGTTTCTTTATTGTATTATATAATTGGGTAGAAGTTAGAATAGTGCTAGCCGGGGAGAGGAAATGGAGTGAATTGTTCTAGGAACAATTTGTGAGATATCCATCCGCATATCATTATTATTTTATTTATCGCGCCTTATTATGCTTTTAGAATGCATGTTTAAGGGTGTATGATGAGACCTAATCAAAGATAATAAATTGGTTGCCAATTTACGCGAAAAACCCTCAATCAAATATTAGGCGATTTCCTTCCATTGAGTGGTTCTTTCTCAAGATCCAAGATTGACATTGGTTTGTTGGCCAAAGTTAAGATCAATGTCCATCGCAGATGTGTTTGAACCATGAAAGCTTTGTTCCATATCGCATGTCTTGGGCAAGTTATGATTTGTTGGCCAAAGTCAATGTCACTTCTTGTTCATCGACATGGATTACAAAGCTTTCCAAAGTCAATGGGTCCCGCTTAACTGGAATCATTAAGCTTGTTGAGCCAAAGCCAATGCTTAGTTGATTCAGAGGAAAAGGTTAGGAAAATATATTGGATATATTGGCATATATATTGTATATATGTTTCGGACTTGGAGGTCCATCTACCGGATCTAGGAATTGGATGAGATCCAATTGATCTTAGAGATCTACCTAGTTAAATATCATACAGCTTGTTGGCCAAAGTCAAGGTTGTGTGTTATTTAACGGGATCCTAGCCCACTAGGAAACTAGGTTTTCCGAGTACTCAACAGAGGGTTAGAGGCTCGTCGAAAAATAATGGGAGGCCAGTATTGAATTTGCAATTTCGTTCAAATACTTGCCAATACGCGCTTTCAAATTATTTCGTCATTTTATGAATTTATTAGTTGGACTAATATATTATTATTTTCTTGTAACAATTGGACTGTACCAAAAAATTGTTAATTGAATAGTTAGACTATTGCAATTAAGATAGTTGGAAAGATCGGGGTTAGAGACATTATCATGGGCAAAAATGTCTTTAATGGTGCGAACTTTCCTGACTGGGATATGAACCTCAGAATTATCCTGGGGGCTGAGAGAATGCTCTATACGATAGAGAGACCTCTCGGGCCTAAGCCCAGAAATGAGCTGCCGCTTGAGCTTGAGCTTTGGAAGACTCATAGCGATGACAACTCAACTGCTCAATCTGTCATGCTCGCTGCAATGACCCCTCAATTTCGTCGCCAGAAAAAAGGATTGGATCCCTATACTATGATGGCAAAATTGAAGGACCTTCATCGATCTAACCTTAGATCGCAAATGTATGAATTTCAGAAGAAGCTCTTTCGCTCTCGAATGTCAGATGGTACATCTGTCGAGCACCATGTGTCGCAGATGATTGCTGGCATCGAACAGCTGGGTCAGCTAGGCATAACCTTTGAGGCTGAGACTTCTATAGATTTGATCTTGCAGTCTCTTCCTAACAGCTGGAGCGGGTTCATCATGAACTACAATATGATGAACCAAGACCATACTCTTGGAGAGCTGATGGTAATGTTGCGTGAAGCAGAAAAAGAGCTATTGAAGGGCAAAAAGTGCGAGGAGCACTTCGCTTCAACATCTCAGTCTCCCAAGGCTTGGTCGAAAGCTACTGGAGGTGTAAAGAAGAAGAAGAAGGGCAATGCCAAATCGTCAAAGTCTTCTGGGAAGGCAAAGGACAAATCCCAAGATGTATGCCTGCAGTGTGGCAAACGGGGTCACTAGAAGCGTGACTGCCAGGAGTACAAGGCGCACATGAAGGAAATCAAAGCGGGCAAGGCACCAACTTCATGTATGTTTGTTATAGAAATAAACATGCCTACTTCTAGTTTTAAAAATGAGATTTTTTATTCTGGATGTGGTACTCATATATGTACTGATGTGCATGATCTGCAGATTAGTAGGAGACTGGCCTCATGGGAGATTGATCTACGAGTTGGAAATGGGACTAGAGTCACCGTTTTGGCCGTTGGGACTTATATTTTGGAACTGCCCTCGGGGCATATACTAAACTTATCAGACTGTTATTATGTACCTAGTTTGACTAGGAATATTATATCTGTATCTTTATTAGCCCAATGTAAGTATACTTTTGTATTTAGAAACACTGGGTGTTTTATGTATAAAAATGATATTGAGATATGCAGTGCTGATGTGTATAATGGTCTTTATATTTGGAATATAAATCAATCTCAAACATATAATGTAACAAACAAAAGGCATAAACTAAGTAACAAATATGAAACGTATATGTGGCATTGTCGTCTGGGACACATTAACAAGACTCGCATATCCACACTTTCGAATAGTGGGTACTTGGACGGATTTGATCCAAATTCATATGACGTCTGCGAATCTTGTTTATTAGGAAAAATGCCTAAACCATCTTTTAGCGGTAAAGGTGCACGTGCCACTGAACTGTTAGCCCTCGTTCATAGTGACGTATCTGGGCCCATGTCTAGTCAGGCTAGAGGTGGATATGAATACGTCGTAACCTTTACGGATGATGCATCGCATTATGGTTATGTGTATCTTATAAGACATAAGTCTGAAACCTTTGATAAATTCAAAGAGTTTCGACACGAAGTAGAAAAACAGACCGGTAAAAGTATTAAGACATTACAAACGTACAAAGCTAGGCTTGTAGTGAAAGGGCATCGTCAACGATATGGTGTCTATTATGACGAAACGTTTTCACCAGTTGCCATGATTAAATCCATTCGGATAATGCTTGATATTGCTGCATATTTCGATTACGAAATATGGCAGATAGACGTCAAAACCGCTTTTCTTAACGGAAACCTTTTGGAGGATGTTTATATGCAACAACCTGATGGTTTTGTCGTACCAAAACATGCAGACAAGGTTTGCAAGTTAAATCGATCCATTTATGGATTGAAGCAAACATCGCGTTCTTGGAACCAATGTTTTGATGAGATCATAAAAGAATATGATTTCGTTCAAAACGAGGATGATCCTTGTGTATATAAGAAGGTTAGTGGGAGCGCACTGACATTTATTTTCATGTACGTTGATGATGTATTGCTTATTGGCAATGACATTCTCATCCTACAATCGGTGAAAGCTTGGCTTTCATTAAAATTCTCCATGAAAGATCTGGGAGAAGCAGCCTTTATTCTGGGAATAAAGATCTACCGGGATAGATCTAGAAAGCTGATTGGACTCTCCCAGAGCACGTACATTGACAAAGTGTTGAAGAGATTCAACATGGAACAGTCTAAGAGGGGACTGTTGCTAGTGTCACATGGTGTCACTCTATCTAAGGACATGTGTCCTAAAACTTAAGATGAGAGAGACAACATGAGTCGGATCATGTTCACTTCTGCAGTCAGATCGATCATGTATGCCATGATATATACACGACCTGATGTCTCATATGCTTTGAGCATGTGTAGTCACTATCAGGCCGATCCAGGTAATGGTTACTGGATGGCGGTTATGAACATCCTTAAGTATCTTAGAAGAACTAAGGATGCGTTCTTAATCTATGGAGATGGAGAACTTGAGGTAACTAGGTATACCGACGCAAGTTTCCAAACCGATAAAGACGACTGTAAGTCGCAATCTGGGTATATATTTTGTTTGAACAACGGAGCAGTAAACTGGAAATCTTCCAAGCAAAAGACTGTTGCCGATTCAACAACTGAAGCGGAATACATTGCTGCAGCTGAAGCAGCAAAAGAGGCAGTTTGGATCCGTAAATTTCTAATTGGATTAGGAGTAGTTCCGTTAGCAGCTGAGCCCGTTCCATTGTATTGTGACAATACAAGGCTATAGCGCAGGCTAAGGAACCGCGGTCTCATCAACGATCCAAGCATGTTCTTCGACATTTCCATCTGATTCGTGAGATCATACATCATGGGGCAGTTTGGAACCGTAAATTTCTAACTGGTTCTCTATTATGTTGTAACTATCGGGATAATATGACAAGGTCATGATTATCCGATTATAGAGACTAATTGCTTGTGATCCGATATATGCTTCATACGGGGCAGACACTATTCCAGCCCCAGGCCTTGCATGTGACATCCGATACTGGATCACAATACTCAATACTACGTATACTACGCTTGACAAAGATTATATATTCCTTAAAGAATATTTCTGGAGAATTGGGTAGGCACGTTGCTTTGCTAGAAGCCAACAATGTCTTGTAAATCGGTAAGAACATGGTACCGGGTATGCACGTGTTCGGATAGTCCGATGACCAGATTTACTGCCAACATATCCAGGGATCTCATGAGTCGCTTTCCGTAGATTCACCGATGACGTATGACTCAAATAGAATTAATCTGGGATTAATTATAAGAGAGAGAAAATTAATTTAGGATTAATTACGGCGAGAATTTATCTGGGATAAAATTCAATTAATTGAGAGAGAGAACGATTAATTTGGAATTAATCGATTAAATAATATATTCAATATATTAAATGAAATTAGATTTCATAACGGAATTAGAATTGGATTTTAATTCGGGCGAACGAATTAATTTAGAATTAATTCGCTAGCGACGTTCGTAATAATTTTGCAAGGCATTATTATTTAATTAAATTGGATTTAATTACGTCGCGACGGAAAATTCGTTAATTCGGAATTAACGAAGCCGAGCCCGGAATGTGTTTGCGGGCCCACTCGGATTTTGAATCAAAGTGTTGCCCACATCAAGTCACATCACTAGTCACTTTATTTGCTTTAAGGTGATGGAAGTAAGTGAGCATATTAGTTGGTAACTTGTTACTTACACAAGTTTGACTTGATGGACATTTTACTAACTTAACTTTTTGTAAATGGATTTGATTTTTGAAATCAATAATACATTAAACAAAATTGGAAACTCACTTCACTCTCTCATTCTACACAAAAATCGTGACTCTCCCTCTCTTTTTTTCTCTCAATTACTGAGAACTACAAGAACACCAATGGAAGATTTTGTTGCAATTTCTTCCTAAGCTAGCACTTGAAGGAGTCTACAAAGGTGATAGGGAAACATCCCTTGAGTTTGGAATTCATTCACCAAGCTTAGAGCTCAACATACAATCAAAGAGAGGAGCTTGGAGCACTTCTAAAGGAGGTAAATTTTTGTTATCAACACATCCACAAAATCGATCAAAGTGAGTATAATTTCCGTTATCTTACTTTGTGTATTCACATGTTTTATGCTTATTTGATCTTGGAATTGTTCTTAGAGAACCCAACACCGACCATATAGGTGGAAACTACGTCTGAAATGTAAAACCGACCATATAGGCGGTAAATAAGGTTGTCACCTAAACCGACCATATAGGCGGTAACTAATTAATCTAAATTTTAATTAAAATAAAGGAGATTAATCTAATTTATTATATTAAAAGTCTCACTTTTTCACCCCAACAGAATAAGATTACCTGCTCATGCTGTAAATGAAAACACACAATAGTTTATTAATTAAATAAAAAAAAAATACAAGAAAACTTAAATAAATATACAAGACACTTTCATTTAGGTTTTCATGGAGAAATTCCTCCAAAGAAAGCATGAAAAATTTACAAAGTTTAGCTTGGTATTTATAGAAAAATCTAAAGGCTTCGACCATTTTCTCCACCAATTGCTCCACCAAACATGGCATCAAAGATGGCACCAAACATGGCACCAAATGCATGTTTGGTGGAAGTTTGACAATTTTTATTTTTTTATTTTTTTATTTTTTTATTTTGAAAATGACTTTAATAATTAGACATAACACACTTCTGAATATTTTATCACTTTCGGTCATGGAAACTTCAGAATTTGAAATTATTTTGAACTTCAAAGTTGTAGATCTTTGAGTTTTTTTTTTAATCTGAAACTTGAATCACCTCAATCCGATATCGGAGTAAAAGGTTATAGCCACAATACGATAATTGCGAAATTTGGAATTTCCGAAATTGTACTTCATTAGAATGCCATTCCAAGTTTCCAATCTCCAAAATCAAAATGTCAAGTTCGGTTTTTTGCACTTATTTGTTCCATATTTCATCCTAAATGATTCCATTGAGTCCCAATTTTATTTTATCTGCAAAATAAACTAAAACACATCAAAACGTTCATCAACCCAATCAAACCCGAGAAACTAAACAAAATATTAGGTAAAAAGAAGGTAAATATTGTTATATAATAAACATCAATTCCGCTCATCACACCCCAAACCTAACATTTTGCTAGTCCTCGAGCAAAACAATAAATAAAATATAATAAACAATTAAAATTAAACTAAGCCACTTTCGTAGGGATCACAGTTGCATTTAGCGTATGCAACAAGCCTTTAAACCCCTAGGTGTCCCTTATGGACGAGTTGTAGTCTCGTGAGGGCTTACAGTGACGATACCCACAAACGTCAATCTAATGCACATAAAAGCAAAAAGACAAGAGAAAAGAAAATAAACAAGTTAGTGACTAAACAAGTGAAACTTCTTATCCAAGTTAGTAGTTGTTTTCTTTCTTTATAAATTACCAAATAAGTAAATTCTCCGATTATTTTTATCATTCTTCATATACACAACCAACAAGGTATTAATCAAATCATTATGCCCACAATATTCATAAGTGTAGTTGAAAAGAGATTAATATTTTTGTCATAAAGTTATATCAGAATTCACACATTTTTAGCAATGAAATTTTTTTCATTTTTTTTTGCATAAAATAAAGAAAGCAACATCTTCAATCCATGTAACGAGCTTTGGGCCAGTGACTCCCAAACCAGTTGGTTTTATGGCACTAGGTATTAAGACACCCCTACAGACTTAATTACTCGAATTTCAGATGTTTCTTTTTATTTTTATAACATTTTTGATCTATGTAGCGAGCTTTGGGCCAGTGACTCCCAAGTCAGTTAGCTTTAGGGCACTAGGTGTTAAAACACCCGTACATACTTAATGACTCGGATCTCAGACGTTTTTTTTATATACACACTTTCTTTTCTTTTTTTTATTCCATTGCTTTTTAGATGCTTCCTCCAATTAAACTAGAGCACTGAATATTACAAACTTTTCAAATACATCTTATGGCTGTATGTTACCATGCATGTTGATAATACCTGTTAACTGAACATATGAAGATCCAATTTAGTCAGTATTATGGAGAATTCATAAATTAAATAATTCAAAAGAAAATAAACAAAATTAACTTGTTACGAAAAAGGTTGAGATACGTCTCAGGAGTGGAAATTCCTTACACAGCTATCTCACACCAATTTCATCTGATTAATCAAATTAAAAATAAAAACAAAATATTTTTTTTATTTTTATAAAAAAATTTAATTTTTTGAATTTTTTTAATCATTTTTTACTAAAAATAACACAACAAAAACAAGATACTAGTCAACTATTCCCTCCCCCAAACCTAAATGAGACATTGTCCCCAATGTCTTAAGAAGTAGAAGATGACTTTAGAAGATAGTACCTGGTTAGCTGAAATTCTACATCTAAAAATATCAATTAAAGGTTAAGATCCATATTTATCCGAAGCTTTTTACCACGATCATTATCAGACCAGTTTATCTTGGAAATGATATGGTCAATTTGTGGTTCAAAGGCTAAGATTTGGTCAATTAAATCATTGGCAGTCCTGACAGTAAAGAGAAGTTCTTTTACAAGTTTTGACACGAACCCATTTCTCCGGGCATCATCAAGAAACACACAAAGAAAATCATAAAATCCATCAGCATTAAATAGTCCAATCGGTTTCTGGTGTATGTTCAGGTTCGCCCAAGATAGTACTGTAAAAATTTCCTCCATCGTACCCAAGCCATCTGGCAAAGCAATAAAAGCATCAGCACGATTAATCATTTCTACCTGTCGTTCAGACATACTTGGAACGATCAGTTCTTCTATGTTTGATGGTCTAATAAGATTCACCTCCGCCAAAGGTTTTGGGATGATTCCCAAGACTTGACTGCCTCCTTCCTGTACAGCCCTTGAAACGATCCCCATTAGTCCAAGATTGCCACCGCCATATACTAGGTGCATATTTCTTTCAGCTATGACTCGACCCAATTCATGTGTTGCCTCAACGAACTCTGGTTTAGAACCAACACTGGTACCGCAGAACACACAGATGTTTACAACTCTTCTTCTTGAAGTGGCTTCCATTTTTACTTTGGATGTCTTCAAGAGTGCAATGATGAGTTGAATTTATAACACCTGAAAAAGTGTGAGTAATAATAGCACTAGTACCTTCCTAATGACAATTATTAGTGAAACAGTAAAATATATCGTGAAAGTCAAAAAGTCTGGATCCTGTCGGAGAAAAAAAAATAACAAAACAAATCACAATTATTAGATAAATACAAAGAGATAATAATATTTACAAGAAGTAACGACTTGAATGACGTCTATACGTCAGGGACAAGCTTCCCATCCAATTTTCTTATAAATTGGCAAACAAGGTCTTTTAAAGTCAGATTCCCGAGACTTAAATGTTGTCTTTCTTTCCAGAGTTGTGTATATAACATGTGAATTGCGTGATGCACATATCCACTGGAATGCGTCTCAAGAGTCTTAGATATGTCATCCAAAGACTCTTTACTCAAGCCATCCCTAATGAATTTAATTTTATCTTCACGGTTATCACAATTCCTAAAGAACGACAACGAGTATTACATGTCATACGAGCACATTTATAACATACACCCATTATTTTGGCTCTTCTCTTTTTAACATATGTGCTTTTTCCTAAACCAGACAGATGTGAAATAAAAGAGTCAGATGACTCACCTGCTAATCATACCCGTGCTTCAATAATTCAACGAATGTCATTAGGAATACCTTTGATCATCAATAGTCTCATCCGTTCCAAGCGAGCTTTGTAGACTTTCATCAGAGAGTTTTGAGGGAGAGAAGGAAATTGCTTGTGAAGATTTGCGAGAACTTCTTCCATCCTGAAATGTGACTTTACCTACCTAAATTAAACACACAAAAATAAAACACACCAAATCTGAATATATACACAAATTACATGGGTTGCCTCCTAGCTAGCGCTAAGTTTAACGTCGTTAGCTAGACATGACTGCCCGAACATTAGGCTGGATCTGAAAGTGTGACACTTTCTTTTTGTCACTCCAATGATTTTCCCCAATAGTGTTTGACACGCTTACTTTTAACCTTGAATGTTTCATTAGAATTGGGATCATGCAACTCAATGGTTCTATCTGGTAAAACTTGAGTGATTAAGAATGGACCTGACCACCGTGATTTTAACCTTCCAGGGAAAATTTCAACCTTGATTTGCTGAACTATTCCCGCTGCCCGTGTTCCAATTGTATGCGCACTAACTTCTCATCATGTCTCTTTTTGGCATTCTCTTTGTATAATTTAGCATTCTCAGAAGGCTGTGTGTGAAATTCCTCCAATTCATTGAGTTGGTGGAACTGTTTCTCTTCAGTTGCTTGCAATTCAAGATTTATCTTGTTCAGTGTGTAGTTTGCTTTGTCTTCAAGCTCTACGGGCAGATTGCATGCTTTAAGTTTGTTAGTGGAACTTTTCCTTTCATCAGAGTTCTGGACGATACTATCTCTCACATCAAGTCTGAATCATTCATCCTTCTTTTCATCATTCGAGAATTCTATGGCTTTGAAAACATTGATTTTTACTTCTTGGTCATGTACCCCCATGGTTAGTTCTCCTTTTTGTACATCTATAATAGTTTGTCATGTAGCCAAGAATGGTCTCCCAAGGATGATGGGCACATCTTCATCTTCCTCCATGTCAATGATAATAAAGTCTGCTGGGAGAATGAGTCTGTCGAGTTTGACCAGCGCATCTTCAACTACACCTCTCGAAAATGTGAGCGATCTATCAGCAAGTTGCAGAGAGATTGAGGTGGGCATTGCTTCTCCAATTTGTAATTTCCTGTAAATGGAAAAAGACATCAAGTTAACACTAGCACCTAAATCACATAGAGCCTTACCGAAATTATGTTCTCCTATGATGCAATGAATGGTGAAACTGCAAGGATCTTTCAACTTTGGGGGAAGCTTCCTATAAAAGATGGCATTGTATTCTTCTGTCAATGTTATTGTCTCGTAGTCTCCTAATCTCCGCTTTCGTGAAAGAATGTCTTTCATGAATTTGACATAGCTGGGCATTTTTTCCAATGCTTCTGCAAATGGAATGTTGATATGCAGCTTTTTGAAGATCTCCAAGAATCGAGCAAATTGTTTATCTAGTTTGTTTTTCTGGAGACGTTGTGGAAAAGGTGGAGGTGGAGTAAATCTTTCTCGATCATTTTTTTTTGCCTCTTTTTCCTCCATCTGCAGTTTAGCTTCGCTGCTTTTTTTTGGAACTTTCTTAGTGGATGCCTTAATTCCAACATTTATGTTGATTTCAGTACCACTTTTCAAAGTGATGGCATGACATTTCTCCTTCCCCATATTCCTTGGATTTGGTTCTGTGCTGCTATGAAGGTTTCCTTGCGGTCTGTAACTCTGATCATTGGCCAGTTGTCCTATTTGATTCTCCAATGCCTTCAAAGATGATGTTTGGCTTTGAATTAATGCTGATTGGGATTGAAACATAGCATCATATGATGTTACTCGAGAGTCGTATTTTGAAACATAGCATCATATCATTGAATTAATGCTAATTGGGCTAACAGTTCGGTGGCACGTGCACCCTTTCCGCTAAAATGTGTTTTAGGCATTTTGCCTAATAAATAAGATTCGCAGAGGTCATATGAATTTGGATCAAATCCGTCCAAGTACTCACTCTTCGAAAGTGTGGATATGCGAGTCTTGTTAATATGTCCCAGACGATAATGCCATATATAAGCTTCATCTTTGTTACTTAATTTAAGTCTTTTGTTTGTTACATTATATGTTTGAGATTGATTTATATTCAAAATATAAAGACCATTATTTACATCAGCAGTGCAAATGTCCATATCATTTTTATACATAAAACACCCAGTGTTTCTAAATACAAAAGTATACCCACATTGGGCTAACATAGATACATAAATAATATTCCTAGTCAAACTAGGTACATAATAACAGTCTAAAAGTTTAAGTACATGCCCCGAGGGCAGTTCCAAAACATAAGTGCCAACGGCCAAAACGGCGACTCGTGTCCCATTTCCAACGCGGAGGTCAATCTCTCCTGAGGCCAGTCTCCTACTAATCTGCAGATCCTGCACATCAGTACATATATGAGTACCACAACCAGAATAATAAATCCAATTTTTAAAACTAGTAGTAGACATGTTTATTTCTATAACAAACATACTTGAAGTCGGTGCCTTGCCCGCTTTGATTTCCTTAATGTGTGTCTTGTACTCGCGGCAGTCACGCTTCCAGTGACCCCACTTCCCGCACTGCAGACATTCATCTTGGGATTTGTCCTTACCCTTCCCAGAAGGTTTTGACGATTTGGCCTTGCCTTTCTTCTTCTTCTTCTTCTTTACACCTCCAGTCGCCTTAGGCCAAGCCTTGGGAGACTGAGATGTTGAAGCGAAGTGCGCCTCGCGCTTCTTGCTCTTTAGGAGCTCTTTTTCTGCTTCGCGCAGTGTGGACATTAACTCTCCAAGATTTTGGTCTTGGTTCATCATATTGTAGTTCATGATGAACCCACTCCAAGTGTCGGGCAGAGACTGTAAGATCAAATCTATAGAAGTCTCAGCCTCGAAGACAATGCCCATATGTCCCAGCTGCTCAATGTCAACAATCATCTGTGACACATGGTGCTCAACAGATGTACCCTCTGACATGCGAGCTTATAGGGATCCAATCCCTTGTTCTGACGACTGAATTGTTGAGTCATAGCAACAAGCATTATAGATTGAGCAGTGAAGTTCTCATCGTTATGAGTCTTCCAAAGCTCTAGCTCAACTATCTGATCAGATCTAGGCTTAGGCCCAAAAGGTCTCTCTATAGTGTAGAGCAACTTCTCGGATCCTAGGACAATCCTGAGATTCATATCCCAGTTTTGAAAGTTCGCGCCATTAAAGACATTGTCGCCCATAATAATATATCTAATGCTCAACTTTCCTGTCATCTTAATTGCAATAGTCAAACTATTCAATTAACGATGTATGGGTACAGTCTAACTGTTATAACAAAAATAATAAAATATTAGTCCAACTAATAAATATAATTGACGAAATAATTTGAAAGCGCGTAAATCCAAGTATTTGAACGAAATTGCAAATTCAATACTGGCCTCCCACTATTTTTCGGCGAGCCTCTAACCCTCTGTTGAGTACTCGGGAAACCTAGTTTCCTAGTGGGCTAGGATCCCGTTAAATAACACACAACCTTGACTTTTGCCAACAAGATGTATGATATTTAACTAGGTAGATCTCTATGATCAATTGGATCTCATCCAATTCCTAGATCCGGTAGGTGGACCTCGAAGTCCGAAACATATATACAATATATATGCCAATATATCCAATATATTTTCCTAACCTTTTCCTCTGAATCAACTAAGCCTTGGCTTTGGCACAACAAGCTTAATGATTCCAGTTAAGCGGGACCCATTGACTTTGGAAAGCTACGTAATCGATGTCGATGGACAAGAAGTGGTCTTGACTTTGGCCAACAAATCACAACTTGGACAAGACATACGATATGGAACAAAGCCTTAATGATTCAAACACATCCGCAATGGACAAAGGTCTTGACTTTGGCCAACAAACCAGTGTCAATCTTGGATCTTGAGAATGAATCACTCAATGGAAGGAAAACGCTTAATATTTGTTGAGGGTTTTTTCGCGTAAATTGGCAACCAATTTATTATATTTGATTAGGTCTCATCATACACCCTTAAGCATGCATTCTAAAAGCATAATAAGGCGTGGTAAATAAATTAATAATGATATACGAATGGATATCTCACAAATTGTTCCTAGAATAAATCACTCTTTTTCCTCTCCCCGGATAACATTATTCTAACTTCTACCCAATTACATAATACAATTAAAGAAACCTCATTAACATTGAGGGGAATTAGGTGAGAAGAGAATTACAAAGAATCGATAGATAAGGCTGGACACGCAGGTCCAATTTAATAAATTCTAAATTTACAACAATTTCCAAAATTGCCATTTCCCTTCTAATATCCATCTGATATACATTATGCATACAACACATCCATGTATTCACACAAAGCATGTTATTCAATCCATCTAATCCAATTAATTAATCTTTGAATAATGTGATCATCCAATGTTCAAACAACGATTTGATTTGCGCGAGTCCAACTCGTTTAAGAATAAGTACTCAAAGTACGAATTCTTGAATTATATCGACCTACAATTTTAAATCTAATTTAATTTGTATTCAATATTAATTCTATATTTAATTCCAAATTAAATAATTACACTTTAATGCGCCTTTACGACTTAGATTCTAAATCTAATATTAATGGGTCTCAAAGCCCAATTAACATACAATGTCCATTTAATTAAAGTCCAATGGGCTTTCAATTAATTTCTTAAGGCATGGGCTTTGGTCAATATGGGTCAAACCCAAATACCAAGGCCCAAATAAGGAATCACCCTATTTGCCAAGAAATCAATTTTTTGGCCCATTAGGCCCTATTAAATGTTTAAAGGCCCATTTGTTATATTTGGACTTAATGGAATGGTTTAGGCCCAATTTGGATCCAATCCAATTGTCATAAACCAACTTGGCCCAACCAAGCCCATTAGGCCCAAATACAACATCTTTAGCCCAATTCCAAATTAAGCCCAATTAATTAAATTATAATATTCCAAATTTCATAATTTAATTAATTAAAGTGTATTGTACTAATTAATTATCTAAATTAACATTTCCAAAATATCAATTTAATTAATTAATCATGCATTAATATTTTCAACACATGTCCAACATTATTGAAACAAAATCAACTCATTTTCATGCTTCTCAAGTCACGGCAATTTGAAGGATTTTATATCTGATTCCGATTTCAATCTGATTAAATCACAAATCAATATATCTCAAGTCTTTAAACTCATCCAATGATTTAAAAAACAAAAATCACCATGACCTAGGGTTCACTAAGATTCGGCCAACATAGTATATTTGGGGAAAATTAATCCAATTAATTTTTCCTAAAATTGATCATGCATAACTCTAAGTTATCAATATATCAATATATAAGCATACTCAAACAAATAATTTAATCAAAACATGCTGAAATCAAATTTACCCAAATTTTGGTATATAAACCCTAATCAAATTTCATGCTCAAATAGGCTCTGATACCATTGTTGGGTTTCTAAGGTCATCCCAAGATCAATTTAAGCATAAAACATGTGAATACATAAAGAAGTATAGCGGAATTATACTCACTTTAATCGGTTTGTAGGATGTGTGTAGAACAAAATTTGCTCCCTTTGAAAGTCTCCAAGCTTTCTCTTTGAAGATGATGTCCAAGCTCCAAGCTTTGAGATGGATTCCAAGCTCTTGGGATTGGTTTCCCTATCACCTTATATGATTCCTTGATGTGTGCTAGAACTTAGAAAAATTGCAACAATTCTTCCTTTTGCTCTTGATGAATTCGGCCAAGCCAAATGGGGAGAGAGTTTGTTGTGTTGGACGTGAATTGTGAGAAGAGAGAAGATGAGTTATGTTGACTTGTTTTGATTTCAAAAATCAAATAATGATATACCAAATATTTGGTATTAAGTCAATCACTTTCAACTTGTGTGTTTTACAAGTTAACAACCACGCACCAAATTCCATCACCAAAAAGGTAAGTTAAATGACAAGTGATGTGACTTGTGATGTGACATGTGGGCCCCACTTGATTCAAAATCTGAGTGGGCCCGCAAACACATCCCGGGCTCGGGTTCGTTAATTCGAATTAACGAATTTTCCGTTGTGACGTAATTAAATCAAATTTAATTAAATAATTATGCCTAGCAAAATTACTATTCACGTCGCTCGTGAATTAATTCTAAATTAATTCGTTCGCCCTAATTAAAATCTAATTTTAATTCTGTTATGAAATCTAATTTCATTTAATATATCAAATATATTATTTTATCGATTAATTCCAAATTAATCGTTCTCTCTCTTCTAATAGTATTTTATCCCAGATAAAATCTCTCCGTAATTAATCCTAGATTAATTATGTTCGAATCATACGTCATCGGTGAATCTTCAGGAAGCGACCCATGAGATCCCTGGATATGTTGGCAGTAAATCCGGTCGTCGGACTATCCGAACACGTGCATACCTTGTACCACGTTTTTACCGATTTACGAGACATGGTTGGCTTCTAGCAAAGCACTATGCTTACCCAATTCTCCAGAAATATTCTTAAAGGAATATATATTCTATGTCAAGCGTAATATACGTAGTATTGCGAATTGCGATCCAGTATCGGATGTCACATGCAAGGCCTGAGGCTGGAATAGTGTCTGCCCCGTACGAAGCATATATCGGATCACAAGCAACTAGTCTCTTTAATCAGATAATCATGACCTTGTCATATTATCCCGATGGTTGCAACACATTAGAGTATCAGTTATGTATCCATGCGTGATCATCATCACCATATGACTGAAGTGATACTTCTGACTTGACATCACACCCAATACACTACGATTCTCAATAAACCCAGAAGAGGCGTACACAGAACCTGTTAAAGTCCCGGACGACCAAAACCAAAGCGTATTGATTGTCGCAAGTACTAGCGATGCAAGTCTCAGGTTAAGACCAAATACACATACCCTGATTCGGATTCCAATAGACACATAGTCATACTGCCAATGAGATTCCGATGGGTCTATCCAGAGCGAAGCTGTTTCCGTACCATCGGTAAACACAACCTCCTATCACACTTGCATAAGTATCCAATACTTAAATATATGAGAACTATGTTGTTACACTTCCATAACACGCACAAGTGCAATACTAGTCTATTCCGCATTATCGATGTTCAGTCTCGATAATACTACGACTAGGGATATTTAATGATTAAACCTTTATGGATTGCTATTGTCTCATATCTTATAATCCGGAACTAATCATAAGGACTTTTATCATTTATATATTCAAGTAATCAAATTACAAAATGATAAAATGCAATTTCCATTATCACATAGTTAATTTGTACAAAAACCACAATGTCTTTTACAAATAGTGACGCTATGGGTCATAATTGTCCAACACAAGGCTTGGCTGAAGACTTCTGGGGGTGTGAAGAAAAAGAAGAAAAAGGGCAAGGCTAAATCATCACAGTCTTCTGGGAAGACTAATGACATATCCCAAGACGTCTGCCTACATTGTGGCAAATGGGGTCACTGGAAGCGTGACTGCCGTGAGTACAAGGCGGAGTTGAAGGAAGTGAAGACGGGCAAGTCTCCGGCTTTAGGTATGTTTGTTATAAACATGTCCACTACTGTTTTAAAAATTGGATTTTTGATTCTGGATATGGTACTCACATATATACTGATGTACATGATCTGCTAATTAGTATGAGACTGGCTTCAGATGAGATCGACCTACTACTCGGAAACGGGATGAGAGTCGCTGTTTTGGCCGTTGGGACCAATGTTTTGTATCTGCCATTGGGGCATATAATTACATTAGGTGACTATTATTTTGTCCCTAGTTTGACTAGAAACATCATCTCTGCATTTTGTTTAACCTGTTGCGGGTATACCTTTGTATTCCGGAACACTGGGTGTTTAGTATATAACGATAACATTTTGTTATGTACATCAGATGTTAACAATAGTCTTTATATTTTGAATATAAATGAATCTCAAACATATAATATGACAAACAAAAGGCTCAAATTGAGTAACACGGATTAAACTTATCTGTGGCATTGTCATCTGAGATGCATTAACAAGACTCGTATGTCCACTCTTTGGAAGAATGGATACTTTTACTGATTTGATTCCAATTCAAATGACGTCTGCAAATCTTATTTATTAGGCAAAATGCCTAAAATGCCTTTTAGCGGTAAATGTGTAAGTGCCACTGAGCTGTTAGCCCTCATTCATGGTGACGTATGTGGGCACATGTCTAGCCAGGCTAAAGGTGGATATGAATGTTTCGTAACATATACGGATGTTGCATCGCGTTATGGTTATGTGTATCTTATGAAACACAAGTCGGAAACTTTTGAGAAATTCAAAGAGTTTCGACATGAAGTAGAAAAACATACTGGCAAAAGTATTAAAATATTACGGTTGGACCGTGCTTGAAAATACTTAAGCAATGAGTTTCTCGATTACTTGAAAGAGTATGGTATTCTTTCACAGTGGACTCCTCTAGGAACACCTCAATTGAGTGGTGTGTCCGAACGAAGAAACCGGACTTTATTGGACATAGTAAGGTTAATGATGAGTCGCACTGAGCTACCAATTTCCTTCAGGGGATACGTATTGAACAGTGCAATACTTATTTTGAATAAGGTTCCGACAAAGTCTGTTGGACGGACTCCATATGAAATATGGACATGAAAGAAACCGGGTTTCTCATTCCTGAAGATTTGGGCATGCTGGGCATATGTTAAACGTTTGGATGGTACCAAACTAGAACCTAAATCGGATAAGTGCCTATTTATAATTGGTTATCCTAGGGAAACCAAATGATATTATTTCCACAACCCATAAGAGAACAAAATATTTGTTGCTCTCCATACGGTTTTCTTTAGAGGAATTCGTAAATGCAGTGGTAAGTGGGAAGAAAGTAGAACTCGATGAAAATCATAGTAATACTATTCCGGGCACTGATCCCCTCACGGAACACGAACAGTTCATCAAGGATGAGACTGTTCCATAATCTTATAATACACAAAAACCGCGTAGGTCGGAGAGAGTCAGAAAATAACCTTAGAGGTATGGGTTTCTGATCTCACCTTATGAAGATATTAATCTTATTGAGGAAGACGAACCGGCTACGTATGAGGAAGTGATACAAGGTATCGACTCCACTTTATGGCAAGGTGCCATGATAGTCCGAAATGGATTCCATGCATATCAACCAAGTTTGGACAATGGTTGATGTATCAGAAGACATTGTTCTTATTGGTAGCAAATGGGTCTTCATGGTGAAGACATACATGAATGGAAACAAACGAACGTACAAAGCTAGGCTTGTAGCGAAAGGGTATCGTCATCAACATGGTGTCGATTACGACGAAACCTTTTATTCGTTGCCATGATTAAATCAATTCAGATAATGCTGGCTAAAGCTGCATAGTTCGATTATGAAATATGGCAGATGGACGTCAAAACCGCTTTCTCTAACGGAAACCTTTTAGAGGATGTTTACATAAAATATCCTGACGGTTTTGTCATGCCAAAATATGTAAACAAGGTTTGCAAGTTAAATCGATCCATTTATGGATTGAAGCAAGCATTGCGTTCTTGGAACCAACATTTTTGATGAGATCATAAATGTATATGGTTTCATTCAAAACGATGATGATTCTTGTGTATATAAGAAGGTTAGTGGGAGCGCACTGACATTGATTGTCTTTTACATTGATGATGTATTATTTCTTGGAAATGACATTCCCATACTAAAATCGGTGAAAGCTTGGCTTTCATTAAAATTATCCATTAAAGACTTGGGAGAGGCAACCTTTATTCTAGGAATAAAGATCTACTGGGATAGATCTAAAAGTTGTTGGCACTCTCCGAGAACTCGTACATTGAAAGACATGTACGCGACTTGGTGTCTCATATGCTTTGAGCATTTGGAGTCACAATCAGGTCGATCCAGGTGATGGTCACTGGATTGATGTTAAGAACATCATTTAGTATCTTAGACGAACTAAGGATGCTTTCTTAATTTATGGAGATGGAGAACTTGAGGTGACTGTGATCACCGATGTAAGTTTCCAAACCGATAAATGCGACTATAAGTCACAATCAGGGTATATATTTTGTTTGAACAACGAAACAGTGAGCTGGAAATCTTCCTAGCAAGATATTGTTGCTGATTCAACAAAAGCGGATTATATTATTGCGGCTGAGGCAGCAAAAGAAGCATTTTGGATCTATAAATTTCTAATTGGATTAAGAGTAGTTCTCTTAGCAGCTGAGCTGGGCTACAGCGCAGGCTAAGGAATCACGGTCACAGCAATGATCCAAGTATGTACTTTTACGGTTTCATCTGATTCGTGAGATCATAAATCGTGGCGATGCCAAGATCAAAAGATCGTTACAGATGATAACCTTGCATATCCGCTGACGAAAGCAATATCTCAGCATAAGCATGAGCGACTCGTACATAGTTCAAGTGTTGGACACTTGAGTGATTGGCTATAGGCCAAGTGGGAGATTGTTGGACAATTATGACCCATAGCATCACTATTTGTAAAATGCATGGTGTTCTTTGTACAAATTAACTATGTGACAAAGGAAATTGCTCTTTTATCATTTGTAATTGGATTACTTGGATATATAAATGATAAAAGTCCATATGATTAGTATCAGATTAATAAGATATGAGACAATATTAATCCATAAAAGGTTTATTCATTTAATATCCCTAGTCGTTATATTATCGAGACTGGACATCGATAATGCGGAATAGACTAGCATTACACTTGTGCGCGTTATGGAAGCTTAACGGTAAAATTCTCATATATTTAAGTATTGGATACTTATGCAAGTGTGATAGGAGGTTCTGCTAGTCGTTGGACCGAGAACAGCTTCGCTTTGGATAGACCCCTCGGAATCCCATTGGTAGTATGACTATGTGTTTATGGGAATCCGAATCAGGGTAGGTGTATTTGGTCTTAACCTGAGACTAGCATCGCTAATACTTGTGACAATCAGTATACTTTGGTTTTGGTCTCCCGGAGCTTTAACAGGTTCTGTGTACGCCTCTTCTGGGTATACTGAGAATCGTAATGTATTGGGTGTGATGTCAAGATGGAAGTATCACTTCAGTCATATGGAGATGATGATCACGCAGGGATACAGAACTAGTACTCTTAAATGCTGCAGGTATCGGGATAGTATGACTAGGTCATGATTATCCGATTATAGAGACTAGTTGCTAGTGATCCGATATATGCTTCGTACAAGACAGACACAATTCCAGCCCTAGACCTAGCATGTGACATCCGATACTGGATCGTATGGGTGTTCACGGGTCGGGTTTTTTGAAATTTTGTTAGACCCGATCGGGTCGGGTCAAGGGAAAATCGGGTCGCGGGTCGAGTCACAGAGAAGTGGAACCCGATCGGGTTCGAGTCGGGTCGGGTCGTCGGGTTATTTTTTAAAAAAAAAATTTAAATAAATTAATTATTTTGAAATATAAATATTAGTTATTTTATGTCCCAAAAATATCATATATATAAAGTTTTAATACAAAAAAAAATAATAAACAAATGAAATAATAGTAAAAACTTTAAAAATAATAATAAATATTTTAGAAAAATAATAAAAAATTTTAGAAAAATAATAAATTTGTATAGGGTCGGGTCGGGTCAAGGGGTCAAACCCGTTGTGCAACCCGAAAATTTCGGATCGGGTCAGGTCGGGTCAAAATTTTACAAATTTTTTTATGAACCCGCGCGGGTCGGGTCGGGTCACTTCGGGTCGGGTCGGGTTGCGGGTTGACCCGACCCTATGAACACCCCTACTGGATCGTAATACGCAATACATAGTATATTATGCCTGATATAGATTACATATTATTCGTTGAATATTTCTGGATTATTGGGTAGGCATGGTGCTTTGCTAGAAGCCAACCATGTCCTGTAAATCGGTAAGAACGTGGTACCGGGTACGCACGTGGTCGGATAGTTCGATGACCGTATTTACTTCCCAAAGATTCACCGATGATATTTGACTCGAACAGAATTAATCTGGGATTAATTATGAGAGAGAAAATTAATCTGGGATTAATTACGGCAAGAATTTATCTGGGATTAAATTTGTCTAGAATAGAGAACGCGATTAATTTGAAATTAATCGGCAAATTAAATTTAATAGTTAAATTGGATTTTACTATTTAATTTATTTATTTGGGCTAAAATAATATATCGGATATATTAATTGAAATTAGATTTCAATACGAAATTAAAATTGGATTTTAATTCAAGCGAACGAATTAATTTAGAAATAATTCGTAAGCGACTTTCTTAATAATTTTGCGATGCATTATTATTTAATTAAATTGGATTTAATTACGTCGCGACGGAAAACTCGTTTAGTCGGATTAAACGAACCGGGCCCAAAGTGTGTTGTGTAAGCCAACTAGAATTTGGAATTCAAAATTGGGTGGGACCCACAACTCACATCACTAGTCACTTTGTGATGGAAGTAGTTGGAATAGTAATTGGATTACTTATTACACACACCTACCAACTTTTGAGGTCAACTTTTGGTATTAGTTTTGTTTTTTTGGAAAAACATAACACTTACTTGATTTTTGGAAAATCAACACAACCAAAACTTCTCTCTTTCTTCTCCCATGGCCGAAAGTTCTTCTTCTTGGTGGAGAAAATTTTCACTCAATTTTTGTTCAAGCTAGCACTTAAAGGGATCAAGGAAAGGTGATAGGGAAACTCACCCAAGAGTTTGGAACTCAAAGACAAAGCTTGGAGCTTTTACTACCTTCGAAATTTTTGAAATCTCAACTGATCAATGTAAGTAATTTCCCCAACTTATCTTTGATTTATTCACACTTAAATCTTTTTTAGAGATCATTGGCATGTCTATGACACTAACAGACTTAATACATAAGCTATTAATTTTTGAAGCCAAATTATTACAAGTATCTAATGGATTGGTTGTTTGATTGGATGGTGACTTTAAACATAAAACAAGTAGATAAAATTGCACGAAAGTAAATTGATGAAAATTCAATATTATGAAACTATCCAGGGTTGCGAATCCTTCCAATATCTTTAAAAGATGAAGTGGTTATCTTACGTTTGTGCAATATATTGGTTTATTAACCTGGAACACGAAAATATGTAAAAGCCTCTTCTGATGGTCAGATACAAATATCCAGTATAACCCAATTAATCATATTCTTATGTCAACCAAGTTACCTGAATTCATTAAGATTAAGTTCCAATTATGGCTACCTCCTCCCGACAGGTATATTCCTATCTTGTAAGGAAATCTATTAAATGGTTATCTATCCTCAAGAAAGATCGTAGGTTATTGAGTCTAAGGTTTAAACCTAAAATTCCTTTTCCAAGTTTATTTTAAGTTTACCAGATCAATCTTATTAATGGTCAGTTAACAAGAAGCATTAAGACCAGGACTCAATAAATAAATCTTTATATTACCCAAACCGTAAAATAACCCCTTATAAACCAATGATATTGGAAATCATCACAACCCCAGATAACGGGCTTAGTTACAACACATATTTAAGGCTAGTAAGAGCTTAAATAAAATAAAAGACATAAAGTAAAAGCTGGAAATTAAAAACGTAAATAAAACAATAAAGAAAATGATGGGGGTTAGATGATTCACTTTTAATATTTCAAAATTAGAAATCTCTCTTATTGTCAATGTTTACCGATTAATCAATTATATTTAACCAGACAATAAAAGTAGTAATTCCATTTGTCTCAATTAAATCCAACCGACCATATAGGCGGAAACTACGTCTGAAATGTAAAACCGACCATATAGGGGTAAATAAGGTTGTCACATAAACCGACCATATAGGCGGTAACTAATTAATCCAAATTTTAATTAAAATAAGGGAGATTAATATAATTTATTATATTAAAAGTCTCACCTTTTTCACCCCAGCAGAATGAGATTACCTGCTCATGCTGTAAATGAAAACACACAAAATTTTATTAATTAAATAAAAAGAAAATACAAGAAAACTTAAATAAATATACAAGACACTTTCCTTTAAGTTTTCATAGAGAAATTCCACCAAACATGGCACCAAACATGACATCAAACATGACACCAAACATGGCACCAAATGCTTGTTTGGTGGAAGTTTGACAATTTTTATTTTATTATTTTATTATTTTGAAAATGACTTTAATAATTACACATAATACACTTCCGAATATTTTATCAATTTCGGTCATGGAAACTTCCGAATTCGAAATTATTTTGAACTTTAAAGTTGTATATCTTTGAGTCTTCTTTAATCTGTAACATGAATCACCTCAATCCGATATTGGAGGAAAACGTTATGACCAAAATACGACAATTGCACAAAGTTGGAATTTCCGAATTTGTACTTCGTTAGAACGCCATTTCAAGTTTCCAATCTCCAAAATCAAAATATCAAGTTTAGTTTTTTGCCCTTATTTGTTCCACATTTCATCCTAAATAATTCCAATCCCAATTTTATTTTATCTGCAAAATAAACTAAAACATATCAAAACGGTCATCAAACCCGAGAAATTAAACAAAATATTAGATAAAAGAGGCGGTAAATATTGTTATATTTTCCGTTCATCAAGGTGTCAAAGTAATCAAGGTATTCCTTTTGTCTATAACCTTTTATGACAAGCCTTGCCTTGTACTTATCTATTGATCCATTCGGTTTCATCTTCCGTTTGAATATCCATTTGTAGCCCAGTGGCTTACAACCTGAAGGAAGATCAACCAACTCCCAAGTATTGTTCTGTAGGATGGAATCAATCTCACTGTTGATAGCCTCTTTCCACAAAGGTGCATATGGCGAAGACATTGCTTCTTTATAGATTTGAGGCTCATTTTTTAACAAGTATGTCAGAAAATCGGGACCAAACGACTTAGACGATCTAGCTCTTTTGCTACGTCTAGGTTCGATTATCTCAACATCTGCGCGTTGATCTGATTCTTGATCAACCTGATCACTGTCTTTGACAGTATCAATCGTTCTTTTGAGAGACAATGTTATTTCTCTTTCCTTACAAGGAAACATCTTTTCAAAAAATATTGCATTCCTTGACTCAATTATCATATTCGGATTGATGTCAGGAATCTCAGTCTTGTGCACCAAGAATCGATACGCAATACTGTTGCGAGCATATCCAATGAATATATAATCAACAGTTTTGGGTCATATTCTAACCTTCTTAGGTTTAGGAACCATTACTTTGGCAGGACACCCCCACACTTTTAGGTATTTGTAAGAAGGTACGTGAACTTTCCACAGTTCATATGGTGTCTTGTCCAATTTTTTGTGAGGAAGCTTGTTCAGAACGTAGTTCGCAGAAAGCAAGGCTTCCCCCCACAAGTTATGAGTAAACCAGAACTTGTCAACATAGTATTCATCATTTCCTTCAACATTCGGTTTTTACGCTCAGTAATCCCATTTTGTTGAGGCGAATAAAGAGCAGTGGTTTTGTGAATAATTCCATGATTGGAACAATATTCACCAAATGGTGACACATATTCACCACCTCTATCACTCCTGATTCTCTTGATTTTCTTGCCAAGTTGATTTTCAACTTCGTTCTTATAGTGTACAAAGCTCTCAATAGGTTCATCTTTGCTCCTCAGCAAATACAAATAACAGAATCTTGTGCTATCATCGATAAAAGTGACAAAATACTTTTTACCGCCTCTTGTTTGCACAATATTCATATTACACACAATATTCATAAACGTATCTCTGATGACTCATGTCGAGTCAAATAGAATCATGAAATTCACTCGCCTCATACGACAAGTCGAGTGAGATTACTCCTGAACCACTATCTGGTTCAGTCGACCAGGAACGTATCCCTGATGACTCATGTCGAGTCAAATAAAATCATGAAATTCACTCGCCTCATACGACAAGTCGAATGAGATTACTCCTAAAACACCATCTGGTTAAGTCGACCAGGGACATACCCCTAATGACTCTTGTCTAGTTAAATAGAAATATGGTTTTTTCTATCTTTGTAGTACATGTCGAGTGAAATATCTCCTAAAACCACTGACTGGTTCAGTCCACATTGGAAATTCCCCATAAGCTCACA